>JAHZNC010004564.1:0-11733 GCA_027744095.1 Zhuqinia jingwanae | reverse complement strand
CATCCCGTGCAAGCTTTCATTGCTTTGTTGTTAATGGACTTGGCAAAGATTTCAGGGGCGAATTGATGGCTGCACGACTCTACATTGTTCGAAATCCAAAAAGAAAATGCATTTATTTGACTTAATTTTACATAATGATGTTACAATAATTTTTTCAAATTGAGATTTCAATTACGCGTAAATCTTCTCGTTTTGATTTGATTTATGATGCCTTCGCACATGGGCTGTACTTCTCCCCCATTAATGAAGAAATCCACATCCCCCATTTCCTGATTACTACCATATAGGTTACTGGTATGATAAACATCTAAAAAGCTAGCTCTACTCCTGTGCAGCCTTGGATACGGATCATGTAGCCAAAACAGTATGGAATTTCTCCAGAACAAGGGACCTGTATTTATAGAGGTGTACATGTAATTTTTGTGTCATTGACATGCCCATTTGTCAACTTGTCAATCTTATGTCAGTCAAATTTTTTTAAATGACCAATTGACTTAAAATTGACATATATGGCATGTCATTGGGTATATTATACAATTATACAGTGCATTGCAATGATTTAGCGTATCCAATGTCATAACTGCAGGATCTAGCGCCGACACCCTCCAAACCAAAAGTTTTTCCTCGGCTGGGCTTAAATCATAAACTCTTCTAGTGGCTTGACCCGATACGTGGGAACCTATAAACATTGGAATAACTATGTAATAGAAAATAAACATCGTGTCCAATGCTTTCAAATTGTTTTGAAACATCCTGGTGCAATTTATTTACTTGTACTTATTTACTATATTTAAATGGAAATTTAAAGTTGAGGACCAAACTTATATGCAAGTAGACTGATTATAATACATATAAAATATTACAATTTACGTTCAGTTTCAATCTCAACCGATATCGCTTCTTCTGTGTGCATACATATATCATGTAATAATTCTATTACCTAAACTGTGTCCAATGAGATGGGTCCCTGTAGTAATGTTTAGAAACCCTTCGTTATGCAGGTAAGTAATCATGTCACCGAGCATCCTTCCGGCAATTTCAACATTTTCTACGGCATTCTGGTAGACTCCTTTGCGCTTAAAAATACTCCATAAGTCAGATTTTGCACCGTCTCCCCAGTCAAAAACAAGGATGTTTATTGTTTCATTTGGATAACACTCGAGATGTTTCAGGTATGCTTCCTTCACATTTAACGGAAATTGCGAGTCTTTGTTGTTTGTAAAGCCGTGAACAAGGATTTTCCACATTGCTTTTTCCTTTGGATAGGGGTTTGCCTTGAGGACACTTTCCTTGTTGTTGAGAAAAATTTCGTGATACTCATCCGTATTTCTGTGTGAAATAACAATATGTAATAATGTATAGAATAGTACTGATGAATATATTTTTTTTATTTTTTTTAGAGATAGAGAAATAAAGATTGTTTGGTTGATGCTTACTTTGGATTTTTATACAGAAGATATCTCACTTTGAATGGTGGAGTTTTTTGAGCTTGTAGTGGTCCAATATATCCGTCATTGACATTTACACATTTTTCTTCGCTGGATTCGTCAAAAGCATCTATTGTCAAATTAAAAAAATAAGATGTTCAATG
Organism: Zhuqinia jingwanae; assembly: GCA_027744095.1. Classification (NCBI taxonomy): domain Eukaryota; kingdom Metazoa; phylum Arthropoda; class Collembola; order Entomobryomorpha; family Paronellidae; genus Zhuqinia; species Zhuqinia jingwanae. The sequence continues at coordinate 10,142 of JAHZNC010004564.1, read as the reverse complement.
CATTCTATTTAAAGTTCACTTTACATTTTTTAAGGAACAAACTTCGCATGCATCCAAAAAGTACTTACCACAAATTGAAGGAAAAGAATTTGAGCTTTCAGTAGTCGTTGAAGCCAACGCCACTGTTGATAATATTAACAACAGCAGCCAATAGTTAACCACTTTCTTCATTTTTTAAAACCAGCTAAGAATTTCCACTTTTGGTTAAAAAAAATATACTGCTTTAACAATAAAATGTTTTAAACAATCTGGTCCAATGAAACGCTAAAGTGCAACTGAGATATAAGAGGAAGAGGTGGTCTGCAATGGCTCTTTGACGTGATACTGAAATGATACATAAACGAAAAGGATATGATCTTCAAACTGAAACTTTGTGATAAAGTCAAATGAATAATCAAATCATCTTATGATTCGATAATATTGTTGTTTGACATGACACAACCCTAGATTAAAGTTGAACTCGATCAAAAAATTGCAATGATGTAGATTTTATTATGTTTTAATAGCTAAAAAATGTAAAAATACAATATGCCGGATAATGACACATATGTTGACCCTGGTGAAAGAAAGGAGTGAGTGGAAGGACCGAAGGTTGACCTTTAACCATGTTCAGGATAGTATCTCTGATGATATCCAGTTATCATAACTTTATCCATACTATTTTTTAGACTGCGGTGCTAAAACCCAGTTCCAAAGGTGAGTTCATTGGAGGCTCGTTACTTTACGCTCTTCTTAAACATTGACAACTACTGCAATTTATAGATTTATGATTGATAAATAGTTAAATACAATAATTATAATGACCGATAAAGGATTTTATGAAAAGATAAATAGTTAAAATGGTATTATGTAATAATTATTATTACATTTTGAGTGCATTTTGAGTAAATGGATGTGGTTGCATGGATACAGCAACTAAAGTCAGAATGAACGAAAGTATGATATCATCAATTATAGCCCACACAACTTGTACCAAAATGAATAAAAAAAGTGAAACTTTTTGCTTAGTAATTGCTTTTCCATTTGCATAAATTAAATCTAAAAGATAATAAATGCCATAAACATGTGATATTTTCCAATTCAAAAGCTGATTTTATTGTGTTCATAAGAATATTCCTCATTAAAATTCGACAAGCATGCAATAATTATATTAAGTTACCTAATTGTTTACTTATATAAATATGTTCATAGTGTCCAATATAGTACTAAGTAGTTTCGAAGCACATTTTACAAGTTTGAAATTTAAACATTTTACGACGTTTCCGCTGCATTTCCACTTGTTAGCAGAGTTGACGCCACCTTTTATGACCATTTTTGGGTTCCTGTGCTTCCTCCAACTGCTTATAAAATTTACCACCAAAGTCATTCAAGTCTCCTGTTTTGATAAATGCTACACCGGAAGCTTTTGGGTACCTAAGAAAAAAGTAATGAAACACAATTTAAAAAACTCAAACACAAAAAAAATGCTTGAAAAATGATATATTAAATGATTTCCTACCCATAATATAAATCCCTATCCACAAATTCACCAAAAATTGGATGATCTTCACATTTACACTTTCCATTGCTGAAGCTTTTAAAGCTGTCACAACCAGTGCACCCCTTTTGACTGTCATCATTAATGGATTTGGCAAACATCTCAGTGGAGTACAAGTGACTGCATAAATCTGTCCAAAATATAACAATAAAACAGTTGACGAGTTAAAACTTTTATGACGTTCTACTTATATTTTATGTACTTTACAACAAAATTTAGAAATTATTAATTTTCTTACTGTTAAAATCGTCAATTTTTGTACACATTCCCCTCGAAAGCGACCATGACCATGAACTTCTTCTGCCACATGTACGTATATCACATCCTGGCTGAATTTGGTCTTTATCGTTAAGATAAAAGTCAATATCTCCACTTCTCATCCCAGTTCCATACTTGCCGCTACTGGTATGGTACACATCCAAAAATGCCACAAAACTTCTCCGCACCCTTGGGATTCTGTCGATTGGTGAAACGCTATTTCCCCTTCCCCAAAAGTTAGGCCCACTCGAATCGAGTGCCGATATCCGGTAAATTAGTTTTTGCTTGGAAAACTGCCTGAAAATATAACGAGCCGCTTCACCCGCAATATGGGCTCCAATGCTGAATGCCACAATATGTGTGTCAGTTGTTAAACCTAGGAATCCGTTTTTATTCAAAAAGAGAAGCATCTCAGCAACTTTTATACCAACAACTCCCGTGTAGGTTAATGTGCTGTTTTCTATTTTTGTGTCCAGTTTGCACATGCTATCCCGATTCCAGTCAACGGTAACAATGTTAAGTGGCTCTGCTGTGGCGTTGCGCTTCCGTTTCATGTAAGCGTCACGCACATTGTTGGGAAATGGACTTTTTCCGTTGGAGGGAAAGGTAGGAATTAAAATTTTCCATGTGGCGTTGCTTGACATGGGTTCAGGATCAGCTTCTTGAATGCTTTTAAGGTCGTCAAAAATCAGTTCAATGGACTCGCTCGGGTTGCTGAAAATGAAAGTTAAGAAATAAAGAAACACTTAAAGAGGAATATTTTTTAGCCTCATTAACAATTTATAGTTACGTTAAAATATACATAGTATACTTACTTTATATTTTTGTGAAGGAAAAATCTCACTGTCAAAGATGCTGGATCAGCACGTAAAACTGGCCTGGTGGTTGTCATGTCGTCATGGTTACATTCTTCACTTGAATCTCCATCTGAAAATACATATATTATGCTCAATAATTAGTCAAATTACAAATCAAGAATTTCCATAGACAAGTAGCCAAGCGAATAAAACACAGTTGTAATAAAATGTAAGGTTTAGTTTTACCACAAAGCATAGGATCATGATGATCATGGTTACTGGAAACAATTCCTATGAAAAGCAACAGCAATAGAGTAAGATGACTGACTGCAACCGAAAACTTCATCTTGGTTCCCATAAAGAAAGCCAGATATTACTTTTGGTTTGATTCAATTAGGAAGATTACAACAAAGTAGCCTGAAACAAAGTGTCCTATCGGCAGATAGGAGTATACAAGACTGCCAAACTGTACAAGCTAAACACTACAACTCATTCAACATTTTTTCAAGACATTTTCAGTACATGACCACTGATGATATGAACTTTAAACTTTAAATAATAATGCAACAAGCAATTTAGGTATAATGTTATATATACTTGTAAACATTGTATCGCATGGGCAAATTGTAAGCCTGCCATCGTTGTTACTATGTGCAAAAGATAGATAGTTTCCCAATCTACTTTACTGCTGGTGATCTCGTTTGAACTATTATATGTATGATGATGCGAAGTTGGCATTACCAACCAACAAAGGGCACAGTTCATGGGGCTCGTTTCATTTTTTAACGTTAAAGTATAACTATCAGCTTATTGAACCCAAGTGTCATTGAAAAAGTTGTTGCCCTACTAAGTTGCAGAAATGCAATTTTTATGAATAAAGAATTTACATGAAAAAAACAACGTAGGTTTATACTATAGATGACCTGTTTTTGGCATCAAGATCAGCTTCAATTCATTCATCATCTGTTTAAATGTAATAAATAAATGAACAACTTTAAAAACAAATGATAACCTTAAACCTTAGATACCAACTGCAAACTGCATCTCCTCAGTCAGAGTATCATACCACTTACATTGACATTGCCTACATATTTTTATCCGCAAATATGCTAAAAACGTGTAAAAAAGAAATGATAGTGAGTTGAAAGGAGGAAAGAATTGGTGCATCTAGATATTACTTTGAGGTCGAATAGAGGAGGAAAAATGTATTTTTTAAACAATATTAAAATGTCAGTTAACTTTTATTCCAAATCAGTAATAATATCCATTTTTAAAACTAGAACAAATAGAGACTGTGCTAATAATATATTTATATACTCACAACCCTAATTTTTCAAATATTCCCTCCCGCTTCCCTTCCAGTAAATCCCTTTTATGAATTTCATAGGATGACTCAATATTGTTGTATAAATCGGGAACGAAGGTCGTCAACTTTTTACTCCTCCAGAATTCCGGTGTATTTTCCAGAAATGTCCTGAGGCTGGGAAGTGCTCCACACATGAATGAATACATTCTTTCTTCCTCTTTGTACAGCTCATGGAATTCTGCGAGCAGCGCCTGTCGCTCCGGGGTTTGCTCCACTGAGGTAGCCACATCTAGCACACGCTGCCTGAACTCCATTGCGTCGACTATGGTCACATTATAGCCAATTTCATGTGCCAACCGGGGAAAGTATTCTTGAACAAGTTGAGGCTCTGGATGACTTACATTGTACAAGTCATAGGGTGCATCATCTCTGAGCATGATTCTTGCCGTCATTTTTGAAGCCAAATCGATGGGAATACAGTTGGATACAAAGGGTGTATCAGCCATAATGCCTTCTTTCAAGGCAAATAGGAAGGATTTCATGAAATGACTGGTGGCAATGAGGGATCCTCCAGTGACACGACTTCCACGTAATTCTGCATACCTAAATGATTTACAGGGCATGTTCCTGTCAACACATGCTTGTTGTAGGAGTAAATCACAAACATATTTGGATATCGTGTAGCCTCGATTATGAGGAATGGAAATGGATTTCATATCCGCCCAACTTTCTGATAAGGTACGATCCTCTGCTACATCATGTACAGCAAGCATTGTTGAAGCATTAAAGAGATGCTTTGTTCTTGTCGCCCCACAAAATTGCATGATTTTTAAGAGGCCCCCAACATTGACACTTCTTGCATCATTCCTCCCCCCTAAAATATTCCTGTAGTACTCCACGTGACTCACCTTTGCTCCACAGTGGAGCACTGCATCTACTTTACTAACAAGTTGCTCGTAATCTCCGTCCGTCATTCCCAGCTTGTTCTCGATAAAGTTGCCAGAGATGCCTTCAACCTTGTCAAAATTCTTCATATGGCTCATTAGACACTTCCGTTCCAAAACAGTGGCCAACCTTTCGTCAGCTGACTCACCACCTCGAGTCCTCACCAAAGCGTAAATTTTTTCCAGTTGCGGACACTCTTCTAATATTTCCCTGATCATGTGACTACCCAACACACCAGTTGCACCAGTCATTAGTAAAACCTTTATTTCAGATGGCTTCTTCTCCGAGCCTGGTAGCTCAACTAGGATGTGCTCTGGAAGCTTGGAGTCTTCAGTCACCATTTGAAGGACGGCCTCCATTGTTGGAGGCTCCACTACACTAAATTCCCCTTCCTCGTCGATAATCTGTACGAGCCGATCAGCCAGCAAACTTACCGTCGTGCAGTCCTTCAAGGCAGATTGTGTGACAGTGACACGGTCGCCCAAAATCTCTTGCAGGTGATTTTTCAACTCGAGCATCATTAAAGAATCAACGCCCAAATCTTGAAGATCCGCGTTATCATCAACGGGCTCATCTGCTTCCATTCTCAAAACGTGCCTGAGTACAGTTATGATGCGATTTTTTATCAGGTCCACTTTTTTCTCCCTTTCATCCTTGCATTCAGTGTACTCTTCCCAAAATTGGACGCTGCTCAATTGCAACGATTTTTTTGATAACTGACTGGTGTCTGTCATGGTAAAAACGGTTGCGTCTAGAAAGCGTTTTGAATATGGAAGAAATTTCACAACGGTAGCAAGTCCTTGCTCAAAGGATGCCACAACGAGGTAGTTCCTGTTTTGCCGGAGAATGAGGTCGAGAGCATTCAGCCCTTGTTGTGGAGAGAATGGGCGAATTGAAAGAACATCCTTTTCCGCTGCAATGCCCACTTGCCCAAACTGCCCCCAATTGATTGTTGTTGCTGGCAACCCATGAGAAACTCTGTAGTGTGCCATCGTGTCTTCAAATGTGCACGCTGAGACGTGGGTAGACTGTCCTGGCGAGCCAATTGGTGCGGTGACTGAAGAAAATAGCACAAAATGTTCGAGAATGGTGTCCTTTGTGAGCTCATGTAAATTCCAACTGCCAAGTATTTTTGATTGAAACGTTTTCTCATAGTCTTCCCACTTTTGGTTTTCAATGAGGGCGTCTGCAATTGCTCCTGCAGCATGCATTACTCCTCTCAGTGGAGGAAAATTTAAATCTTTTATTTTCCGAAACATATTTTGACATTGGTCAAAATCTCCCACGTCGGCTTGCACAACGATAATGTTGCACCCCCGCTCCTTGTTGAGATTATTAATGACTTCATTTGCCTGGTCACTTGGGGGACTTCTGCCCATCAACACAATATTCTTGGCACCCTGGTAAATCATGTATTTGCAAACTTCCATTCCAACACCGCCCAGTCCTCCGGTGATTAGATAGGTACTCCTGTCGTTGTACAATGGCGTGTACATTTGATGCAGTCCAGTGCACCCGGGAATTTGTTCTGGCATTGTAACAACGACCTTCCCAAGGTGCTGAGCCTAATTAATTTAATTAATTTAACTTTAATTTGAACAAAATACGTGTACATGTTATAAAATAAATAAGTGTGCTTATGAGTAGTAATCTACCTTTTGAAGGTAAGACAGCGCGTCGCGGATATTTTGAGCGTCAAATCTTGTGTATGGAATAGGTTGAACGACACGTTGTTCCAAAAGTTTGTTCGCGTCTCCCAGGAGATCACGGCTCTTTTGTTCATCCAATTTGGTCAAGTCAACAATGGTGTATTGGACATCAGGCCGTCTTTCAGCAAACTCTTCTTCTGTCCAAATATTCAGCTTGCTCATTTCAACAAAGCGTGCTCCTTTGGCACAGGCGCCGAGAGTGGCCTCTTTGAAACCATGACCAGTCAATGAATTCATGACAATGTCGATTCCCCTTCCATTTGTCACCTCCATGATCTCTTTACCGTAATTTGTATTTCTGGAATGGAAAACGTGTTGAATCCCAAGGGATTTGAGATAAGCCCGCTTACGCCTATTCCCAGCCGTACAGATGATGTTGAGCCCAAAATACTTGGCAAGCTGAATAGTCAGTAGACCAACTCCACCGGAAGCTGTGTGTATAAGTAAAGTTTCACCTTTCTTCACATTTGCAACGCTAACGAGGCAATAGTAGGCTGTTGAGAAGACCGCAGGGAAACAAGCAGCTTCTGTAAATGTACATGATTCGGGAACTTGAGCTACCGCATCTTCCGGAAGTTTAATGTAACTTGGGAGAGCAGTCCCCATGAGATTTATTCCAAAGACAGGTTCTCCAACTTGTCGTTGTGTGACTCCTTCTCCAATTGCAGTGACCACCCCTGCAAAGTCAAATCCAACTCCGTCGCTATCTTTGAAATCATCTGTAGGCTTGAGAATGTTGAGAATGTCTTTAAAGTTCAATGCGCTACATTTGACCTTCACCTCAATTTCATTTGGTTTCAATGTAAACAGTTCCAAATCACCAAATTCCAAATCCTGCATGGATTTGGACTGTGGGTGGATAAGTTGAAATCGGTCAGTACTGGGGGGAAGGGGTAAGCTACCCCCTTTGGGATGAATCTTTTCAGGAAGCAATTTAGGGATTAAACGTTCCTTTCCCCTGAAGGCACAGAAATGAAACACATCATCATAGAATAAGGTAAATAATTCTCTGAATGTGTCATCCACCCCAGAGTAGATTTCCGCTGGATCCAGATCTATCCCCCGAATTCTTAGCTCATTGTGCTCATTTGCAGCACATCTGGAAACTCCCAAGAGAGTGGATGGGGATGGGTTTTCACAAAGAATATCACCCACTGGATATTGTCCTGCAGTAAGAACGATAATTTCAGGAATCTCCTTTTTGTTAAGTTGAAGCAAGTTTTGTATCAAGTACATGAATGGCTTGGCTAGTTCTGTTTGATCTCTTCCGGTTCCAAACAGACCCCACATGACTAAAACTCCTTCAATTGATGAAAACCCATTTTTATCATCAAGTCTATTGCCAGCTTGACGCAAAATTGTGAAAAGATTTTCCATGTCTTCTTTATCATTCGACCTGATTTCATACTTTTGTTGAAGGGCTGGGACCTCCCCATTTCTGATAATACTTTTGTCGGAATGCTTCACGAGAATTAACGTTTTCCTCCCGATATGTTCAAACCTGCTCTTTAGTTTTGACACATACTCCTCCTCTTCTGGTCCATAAAATAAGAGCCATGCCACCCTGGAATCCTGGTGTATTTTCCGCAAATCATCATTAAGAGTTCTGCTTAGTACATCGTAACTTAGCGGAATCGCATCCACGCGATAACAAATCAGTGCAAACTCAAAAGTACGGCAGTAGTCACACTCATTAAATCCAGTTTGCTTTCCTAAAAGTTCCCACTTTTCAAAGGTTTGGAGCGTTGCATGATGAGGTCTAAGCTCAAAATCCGTAAAACGCCAAAATCCTTCAAGCACACCGAAAATCATATCAACGCTTCTTTTACACTGGAGTGAATCCGTCACAATCAAGTTACCAGTAGGCTTCAATACAAGACCCAAATTCATAAAGCACTCCTTCATATCCCTTGTTGCGTGAATTACCTGAGCAGCAATCACAAAATCAAAGTAATTTGGAGGGAAACCTTGAGATGTTGGGTCCTGTTCTAGATTGAGCTTGCGAAATTTAAAACTTTTCTTGTACTTTTCAAAACGCTTCTCAGCACCTGGGAAGAATGCTGCCGAGATGTCTGTGTAGTGGTATTCAAAGCGTATCCCACAGTCTTCCAATGACTTTACTACAGTATCCGTACCGAATCCCGTACCTGCTCCTACCTCCAGCATTCGTATAACCGGAAATGGTTGTTTTCTTTCTGCATACGCAGTTTTGTAATTATTCCAGATTTTGCACCAAGAATCGTACAACATCTCTTTGGTTCTTTTTAGTCCACAGTCATAATATTTACCTGCTGATGGTTTTGATTCATCGTCTGGAAATAATATTCTCAAGGCGGACTCGGTTCCCATCAAAATTTTGTCCAGTTTGATCCCAACTTCATGGACAAGTAAAAAGTCACTTACATCCTTTCCCATGGAACTGTGATAATGGAGAATTTCTTCGCACTGTTCCAAGAGCTTGCCTGCTTCTTCAGGTAAATTCTTGACAGTCCAGTGCCTTTCCTTGTCCCCATCTCCTATCAACAAGTTTTCTTCTTCAAGATAAATTAGAAATTGTCTAATGAGTTGCTTGTGTTGCTGCTTGAGTCCCAAGCCGGACGTAAAACTGTCGACAGAAAAACTGTCGCCAATGGTGGGGTTCCAACCAAAATTTAAAAATGCACTTGTTATGTAATTTGTAACCATAATATCCATATCACGTCTGCTTTGTATTGCCATCTCCGAATAATCAGATTGGTCTGTTATTTCTGTTTTTATATTTGCAACAGCATCAGGAGCCCATGAATGTACTAGACGTTCCTGAGAAGGCCCTAGCGTTGGTTTCCAGCCCCACTTGTACATTTCAGGCACATACCTCACCTGAGTTTCTAATAACGCTTGAATAGACTTTGCATTTGTTTCAATGGCTTCAACTTTTACCACAGCGGCTGCTGGATTACCTTCGCTGTTCAGCAGAATCACTGTTCTGGAGCTTCCATTGGAATAAAGGTAGCAAACCTGTAAGTCTTCGGGGTCCTTTTCTAACTCTTTTGTAGCCAGGGGTCCAAGCCAAACAAATCTTTCACATCCAATTGGAACTTGAAGTTTCTTTTCAATCTTCTTGTTTCTCTCCCCGTGAAATACAGATGCTTGAATCATGGCATCAATTAAAGTTGGGTGAACCAAGTAGTTACCAGCGTCTTTTGGCACATAAACCTCTGCAAGAAACTCTTTGCCTTCCTCCGTCGCCCGCCAAACTTTGGAAATGGTTCTGAACGATGCCCCAAATTTTAAACCGACGTCTCCTAACCTGTCATAAAATTCCTTTGTGTTGCTTTCTTCTTTCCCAGTTGTCTTGAGTCTATCCATTGCCTCAATATAGTATTGATGGTCTTCAATTGCCACACGCTCTTTGGAATCACCTATGGGAGTATACGGTGTAAATAAAGCCGATGCATGGGGTATCCATTTTGACGAGTAATCCTCATTTTCCTTCATCTCGTGGTAAACTCGGGCATAAAATCCTCCAGAATCTAAAGAATCTCCTTGGCCTTCTTCATCGGAATTGGTATTTTTGTACTCCACCAAAGTTTGGCATACGCATCCTACAC
>JAHZNC010004563.1:0-16270 GCA_027744095.1 Zhuqinia jingwanae | reverse complement strand
CTAAAAACTATTTTGTTTTTAATCAGCTGAAGCTATGTATATGGTCTATAATACAGAGAAAGGGAAGAAAAATAAAATAGAAAATAATTAAATAATATATCTTTCACCACGTTCGACTAATAATGGTAATAATAATACAACCATATAATACGTTCATATATTGTTCATACTTAATCCGTGAACATACTTGCTTTTTTACAGCAATAACACATAAAGTAGTACATATTTGCATGCAACACTTCAAGTACAAGTAAATTCATATCAAGATTGTCTTATTCTTGTACAATATTAAATATCGTCAGAGTCATTGTAAAAATAGTAAACTTTTAATAAAAATTCAGTGTTACCATTTTACAAAGGTTGATGGACTTCCGTTTTTCACTGGAACAAGATTCTTAGCCTCCTTCACCAACACAGACAAATTGCCTGTACTGTCAGTCTTTGGTGTCCATTTCAGTGCAATTACGACATCACCTTTTGGCATATCTTCCATTTGACCAGACTGTAACAATGTTAAAATATGATAATGAAATGAATGAATATGAAACATACATATCATAGTCATGTAAGCATATAAAGTGCAAGTAGTGCAACTATATTTTTTTACCATTTCTTGAAGATCCCACCAGCCAGGATTAGGATCATCAAACACTCTGTCTTTCAAGGGAACGAGAATTTCACCGAGGAATTCATTCTTTCCAAACATATCGCTATGCCATACGCTGAGCCATAATGTTCTTTTCTGAAGATCTGATAGGGTGAGGGGAAACTGGAAGAATAAGAATACATACATGCATTAAGGTTATTATTATTATTAGTATTACTCATTCATCTGCTTTCTACTTTAAACAAAATTAAACGATGACTAGGGAATATCAAGTACAGTAGTGCTCAGTGCTGAATTTAAAAATATACCTTTAGAATCTCATCAAACACTGGATTTAGCGTATTCTTCTTCGTTTTTGTTTTCCTTTTTCCAGCTTTCGACTTATCAGGTAAAAGATAAGCCTTCACATATCTGGAAATTTGGGGTGCATACCATGTTCCATTAAATATTTTATATATTGCATGATAATGTCAAATTGACATTGTCACTATTTAGTATGTAGTATAATGTAAATCTTACGGATCGGAACGGTTTCTTTTGGAATCGGCAGACGCAACATCACGGCAGCCTACCACTTTAACTTCCAAACAAGCCAATTTATAGTTATACTGCAATCCAAATTCTACTTGACCCTTGACGCTAATGACAGGTTTTATGTCATGTGCAATACTGCTCAGGGAATCACTTCGGTTCTTTACAAAATACAGTAATTCAATATCAATAATAAAGTCAACATCTTATGAATTGATAAAAATTGTATTATATATATATCATACACCTACTACCTTTAAAATGGTTAGATCTTGAGTCAGGACAGGTGTAGATTGACTCAAAATGGCTGGACTAGCTTTCTCTTCAGTGTCAACACGCTTTGATTTCATGCTAGGTTGGAAACCCGGTGGCCTGTATCTAGCCGACTTTACCGGCCCACTGATACTCATGGGATAAGTTTCAGTTCCCGGCTGATGTTGCTCATTCTTTCCTGTCATTACCAAACTATGAGCTCGGGATATTGCTGGATTAGTTGGTTGATTGAGCCTATGGTAAAGAGTTGCACAAGTTGGTCATTCTCGGTAGAGAGGAAGCTGGCTCTTCTTCTTCCTTGTTTTCTTCAATTGGTTGGGTTGTTGTCAAATGATGAAGAGATGATGAACGAAGCATAGATCTGTATTATAAATAAATATTTCATATTATAACGAACATAAAAAACTATATAAAATATTAAAATATGAAAGCGACTCTTACTTGTCCTGTCCATAATCTGAGCTGGAAATGGAGTCTGTTGAGCCAACACTTTGCCTCTTTGCGGCAAGGGCAGACTCAAAGCTCCCTTTCCAGCTAAATCTGTCCTCGTTCAAGTCAGAACTAACACTTGGTGCACATTTGAGGGTAACATTGTCATCATTGTTGTCGTCTTCCAAATTCCCTTCGTCCTTCATCCACATATTTAGTCTATTGCCAATGTGATGCATAACTTTGGCAAGCAGAGCAGGGCTGCTTTTTGGTGATGCCCCAGGGGTGCCATCGGGTTGAAGTTGCATTGTCGACTGAAGGTTCTCCAATAAGTTGGGATCATCAATGTCCAAGTCTCCCAAATCCCCAAGATCATCCAAGTCTACTGGTGTACTTCCTGCAGAGTTTACAACTTTGATGAATTTGTAAACATCATCCACGTCGCTTTCCTCAGAGCTCAAATACTCCACAATGTTTTTCAAATTGTCAGTTTTCATTAGCCTAATTAGTTCGTTTTCCAAGTAGACAAGCTGTTTGTCTTTGTTGCTTCCTGTGCCCCCAGGAGCTTCTGATGTTTGTGAACTTCCTGAGGTGGCAGCAGTGTGGCTTCCGCTTTCCGTTTTTGACTTTATCAGATTTTTTATAAGTTGTCGCAATTTGGACATCATTATATTAACTTCCTCGTCAGAGCTCCAAGTAAAACTGTTGCTTCTGTTCACTTTGTTGACAGGTTTTTCGTTTCCAGACGGACTGGAAGACGACTTGTTTGAGGAAGAATACTCTGAATTCGACTTTTTCGTCATATTTGGACTATTATTACTTGTCAAAGTTTGGCCAGAATGGCTGGCATCACTATCAGCTTTGTCCGTATTCGTTCCAGATGAACTTTGATTTGCAGCGGGTTGAGAGTTGCTGTTATTGTCGTTGGTTATGCTGCCTTCACTCCCAGACCTCTTTGCTTTTCTTGCTGTCTTTTTGATGGTGTCAAATCCGTCCTGACCAAAGCCAAAACTGTCCTCCTCGTCAGAAATTTTGTCCCCAAATTCTTCATCAAAATCTGCAGATCGGCGATGGTGCTTCAAAACCTTTTTCCGTTTCTCCAGTACACTGTTATCGGAATCTGATTCTGATCCCACAGAGTCTGAGTCCGCATTTTGACTGATAATTGTACTATTCATGGGGTTTATCATTGACTGCGGTCCTCCCAAATTGTAAAAATACTTTTCCAAGCGCGTGGACGCTAATTCCGCGGGATCAAGAGGACCTTCCTGTGTTCTGTTTTCAAAATCATCTTCTTGGAGCGAAAAACTGGATTCACTAAATGTATCCGAAAATTCCGACTCCTCATGTGGTAAACTATTTTTGGATCCCGAGGTGTGATCAGGATAAATGCCAAAATTAAAGTACTTTTCCAATTCATTGGCATTACTTTCGGATTGGCTCAGAGACGTATTCTTTTGGCTTCCTCCAAGACCACTTGTTGAGAGTTGGTAAAAGTTGCCGCTGTTTTCCGCTTCTGACTCTTCACATGACTCCTCCACAATTGTATGTAGAGTAAGATCCAACGGTGGGGGTAGCTTTTTGACAGCTTCCTCAAATGAAGTATCATCCTCATCCTCAAACAAAATCTCCTCCACCCAACTATCCTCGTCTGATGTTACATCAAAAGTATCTATTACACCGGGAGGTGATGGTGATTCCACTTCTGGTTCCGGTGTTGCATCCCTGTCAGACTTATCAGCACCATCAGGAGAAGATCTGGACGGAATCTGACTCAGAACATTTTGTAAAATTTTCTCCTTGCTTATTGTCCCTCTTGCTATCGACTTTCCATGCCTTTTCACTTTATGTCCATTGGTGTTATCACACCCTCCTCCACCATCCCCTCCTCCACCTCCGTCATCCATTTTCTTTTCTTTCGCATTCGGAACAACAACTATGGGATTCAATCTTTCCGTCTCCACTTGCACCTTTTCGTCAGTAAATGATTTTTTGTCTTTTTCTTCACCGCACGTTTGATCAGGTACTTCTTGCTCTTGGCCCTCAGGGCTTTCCCTTCTATGGTGTGGAGACTTGGTATTGTTTGGTACATAAAGTCTACTACTATTATTGCTACCGTTTACTACTTTAGTATCTGGATGCATCACCATTTCAAGCTCCAATTGGTCGTTTACTTCCGTGTTTTGAGTAACAACGACTTGATCCTGCTGATGACTGGATACTGGAATGTCTGTTAACGTTTCAGTAGATTTTCCCAATTCTTCAGATGAGTCAATCGCTGACGATGATGAGCTACTGCTTACATCATTCCCTTTGTCAAATTTACGTTTTGAGCCAATCTTTGTCACACTAGCGCCATCAACATCTCCTGTTGTCAATAATGCTGATTCAGAGATAGTGTTATCGGCCGATGACTTTTTGATACCAATAACAAGATCTGTGCTAACTTTGTTTACCTTGGTGGCTTTATAGCCCACATTCACTTTGCCAACACCATTAGAAGCAACGGTACTACTACTACTGTCAACATTAGCGTGGCCAACAGGTGCTGTTGTAGATGCGGATGGTGCTTCTACACCATTTCCGTTGGCATGCTCATACTCAACGTACTCATCGTCATCCCCAACGGTAATGTTGTTTATTTGTATTTCCGGGTCTAGTAGATAGCCATTATTGGGATTTGCATAAAAGGACGATGAAATGGGATCCTCATTGATGTTGGACAGATTTCCTCTGAATATCACCGTGTTTGTACTTTCAGACTGCCAGTCTGATGAGTTGTCATCACTTGTCTTTTCAGTGTCATTGTCACCACTACTCTCATTGGCACTAACACTACTACCCGCCTCCGCCAGACCAAATGGATCCCTCTTCACCCTATTAATCAATTTTGTTTTTATTTCAGGTTCAATAGGCTTTTCAATATTGTTTGGTGATAATGTGTTTTCCTCCGCAAGAGAATCATCCTCCTCTTCTGAGGAACTGTGCAAATCTAACAAGTTGGGCTGTTTGATCAAGCTCAACCCGGATGACTGGAGGTGGTCACTGGGAACAGCTCGTTTAATGTGTTTTCCTCTGCAAGAGAATCATCCTCCTCTTCTGAGGAACTGTGCAAATCTAACAAGTTGGGCTGTTTGATCAAGCTCAACCCGGATGACTGGAGGTGGTCACTGGGAACAGCTCGTTGTCTATTATTATTAGTAGTAGTAGTAGTAATACTGGAGGATTCAGAGAATGGAGGTGGGACGCTGGCCACATTATGTAGCAAATTGTTGTTGGAGACAATGCCTACGTCCCCACTGATTTCAACAGTTGTTATATTCTTTTTCCCGTGTTGATTTTGTCCACCATTCGCTGGACATTTTGGACTTGCTCCACCGGAAACTTTATTATTAATGGCATCAGCAACAGCACGTGATAACTCTTCATCATCTTCCAAATCGTCTGAATTTAGCAAAACACGACTTTTGAATTTTCCAACATTACTTGTCTCATTTACTACAGCAGAGGGTGAAGTGGCAGATGTTGCTTTTGTGTGGTGCTGTTGTGGAGGGAGTATGGACATTCCAGTGGGGCCAGATTCCGGATAGAAGACGGGACTTTCACAATCTTTGTCTCGGTTTTTGTCACCGCTGCTACTACCCTGCTGCTGGTGTGGTACTTGAGCTTGAGATTCTTCTTCTTGTTGTGCACTACTGCTTACATTGCTTTGACTTTGTTTGCCTTTGTGAGATAGCGATGGAGAGTTTCTCGTTTGCTGAGTATTCAACAGGTGGTGATGATGAATTGCCTGCTGCTCTTCTTCACTTCCACTGTCACCAATAACACCGCGAAACTTTTGATGAGGGATGCGACTTCCACCTGGCCTACCTCCAAATTTCTTTGTTTTAAATCTCGGACTGGGAGTTGGACTTTTTCCACAACTTATTTCTGACTCACTAAGAAAGCTTTGATCATTTGCACACTGGGTTTCCAATGAATTGGGTTGCTCAACATCAAGAGAATATTGCTCGGAATGGGCTGCATTTGTGAAATTTCCTTTTTGTTGACTGTTGTTAATGTGTATCAAAATATTTTGCTGCTGACTTTTCACCAATTCCAACCTCTGTAACCTCTCTACATCTTTTCTATTTTCATTATTGTTGGTCACGGTATTATGATTTTGCCCATCCGTGTTATTAGTAGCACCATTAATATTACTAGGGCTCTTCTTACTACTCGCCCATGAAAAAGGTAGCAAAGATGATGATGATGATGTTGAAGATCGTGCTTGCAATAATGAGGAGGAATCCTCGTCTTGTTCTTGTTGATGTAGTGAATTATTTCTTACATTTAACAACTTTTTATCCCCACCAACAGCAGAACCACCAAAAACATTAGACGAATCACTACAAGGTGCAGCAGTAGTATCATCCTTATTGTTGAGGTATTTTGCACTTGTACCATATCGAAGGCCCTGCTGCTCGTCTGCGGCTGCTGCTAATTGTTGCTTTTGTGAATGTGTATGGGTTGGGATTTTACTAGCAGGGGTAGCTAGGTCACTCAACCTACCTTCAATCTTCTTTTTATTGTTCACTGTGGCACCAGTACTGTTCCCCGTTGTGGTGACTGCAGAAGGAATTACATCTTTCGATGTAGAAATTTTCAGAATCCCTTTAGCATCGTGAGGATTTACTGATGGTGAGGCAACCCTTTCTTTGCTATTATTGTAATCATCACTGCTACATGAATCAGAAACATGAGTTGCTGTAGATGTTGCAGTCATGCATACATTACCACCACTTCTACTCCCAGCCTTCTTCACATCAACAAGAGCATCCTTTTGCAAGGTGTCTTCGTCGACGTCGTCGTGATCAACATTCCGTATGTATTCTTCTTGATGTTCGTAGTCGTCGTCGTAATCATAGTCACGTTCATACATTTGATTCTCATGATGATGATGATGATGTTGCCTACCTTTACCACAACTACTCTTATCGTTGAAAGGAACAAATGGATGTGATTGCTGCTGCTGCTGCTGCTGTGATGATGCAGCAACACTATTATCATCGTCGTCATCTTCATAAAGCTTCTCATTCACCTGATTCTCATTCTTACTATGTTCTTTGCTATCCTTTGCTGGTTGATGTTGCTGCTGCTGCTGCTGCGACAAAAATCCTTTCTTCATGTTGTATCTGACGTCTTCAGTAGAAATAGATTGGTACCTATTGTTGTTACTAGTACGTTGTTCAAATGAATCCTTATGAGTGCCAAAAGAAGCTCCCAAACTGTTATCTCCTTTGCTGGCTACAACTTTGTTATCGTCTACAGCACTAGTATTGTTGCTGCTGATATGAATTCGCTGCTGCTCTGTTTGTAGAAATGGGAGAGGTTCTTTGATCAACGAAGTGAATGGCTTGGTGGTAGCTGACTGTTTGACATTTTCTTTGGATTTTGACAACGATGATGATGATGATGACAATGGCGAAGACACCACTGTGGGATTGGCATTGGGAAATGAGGCTTGCGATTTTCCATAATGATGATCATGAGAATTGATTAGCTGTTTTGAATTGGGTGAACGATATGTTGGAATGCCTACAACCATTTTTGGCTCGACTGTAGACGATTTCCCTTTGTTTCTGCTGATTACATTGTTATTGTTGCTGCTGCTACCATTGCGGTTGCCGTTTTTATCGCTTGTTAAATCTGAATATTGAAAAGGAGCTACAGCAGAAGCACCATCATCATCATAACCACTTCTGTTACTGCTAATATTTTTATTGTTTCCTCTCGTCGTGGTCTCATTACTATTAGCAAAGGGAGCATACGATTCAGCATCTGTTGAAGAAGTAACAACGCTTGTAATTGCTTTGTTTCGATCCATATCAAAGTGATACCTAGCCGAGCCTGACGATGAAAGCGAAGAGCCTAAGGACTTGTTACCACCAACTCCACCACCATTATTATTACTACTAATGCTTGGCGTAGGATAAAATACAAAGTCAGGCTCTTCATCCTCATCCTCACCAAAATCACTTTCGTCAAATGATTTGAATATCGGAGGTCCGTCCTCGTCTTCATTTGCATTATCAGAGTCCTCATCTTCATTCAAACTATCACATTTTTCTTCGTCAGAGTCTTCATCAGCAGCAGCAGCAGTACCTTTGGCATTTGTTCTCATCCCATGCCCATTTTCAGGCAATGTATCATTATGAAATAATTCGTATGATTCTTGCAGATTGGATGTAAATGAGCTAGACGAAGAGGATGTTGAGCTGGGAGTGATTCTATCGCTTTGCAATAAAAAGGAGTCTGGTATTGACATGCCACCATCGTCTCCTTGTTTGGTGGCCTGATCTGCTGCTTCCATAATAATATTATTATCAATGTATCCATCCATTCTTCTTGATCCGCCAATTTTCGAGCCTTGTCCTGGTAAATACCCAACCAGTCCCCTTTGACCTTTACTGCTATGTGTAGTTTTCTTCAATTTTTCCCCTGGAGCAGAATATTTTTTGGGACTTTCTACTTTTCTTGATTGATCCCCAGCGGATTCGCTAATCACTTTTGTTGGAGACACTGATTGATTACAATGCGTACTGCTACTACTACCTAGTTTGCTGCCTGCCTTTCCAACATCTTCCACTGAAGACAAACTCACGGTAATACTTGGCACAATACCCTTATTATGCTGCTGCTGTTGATTTAGTATTTCTTGCCTCTGCAGAGCTCCACGTTCCTCCAGAGATTGTTGTACAGGTGGCTGTTGATGCTGTGTCGGTGGTTGAGGGCTGATATAAGTTATTACCGAGGAGGGTGCAGAATTGTTACTGAGCTGATTCGAGCTAGCTCCGCTACTAGTACCTAAATGTCCCTTCAAATTATTCCCATCTACCTTTTCCGCTGGATAGTATACTGTAGGTGTACTGCTTGTAGTTGAAGATGACTCTTTCTTTGCTGCAGCAGCCGCAGCCTTGCTTTTTACTTTGGCTATAGCTCTTGCCACAAAACCCTTGTATTTTTTACTCTTCTTGCCACCTTTAATCCCAGATCCTCCAGCGATACTGCCACCCGTTCCCTTTCTGATGTATTTGTGCTGTTGCTGATGATAAGAGTGATAAAGAACGGGGAGATATGAGCTGGCATGAACATAATGCTGTTGTTGATGTCTACTGTTCCCCTTGTTTGCATGATGGCCGTGCCTGTGCATATGATTTCCAGGATTTGATTTCAAGCCACTCGCTGATCCATTATAACTGTTATTATTACTACCATCAACAGCAGAAACACCACCGTGCACAGAATTAATTCCTAATAATTTACGCTGTTCTAACTCAATCTCCATTGCGATTACGTGTGGCTCAAATCTAACTGCTTTGCCACCACCATTACTACCACTTGCTAATTTACCAGAGTCTGTAAAATTGCCACTGTTATTATTAGCAAGTGCGGATTTAATTTGGTAATGGTTAAGGGGCGAATGTGAGCGTGCGTGTTGCTGGTCCAACGGTGTAGTATGCATTTCTCTTGTCTTAAAATCTGAAAAATGTTTATTGCCACTTGGAGAAGATGCAAATGGTTGTTGCAGCTCTAGTGAGTCAAACTCAAGTCTCGCTGGTGCAAATGGCAACAAAGAGCTATTCGTGGTGGTTGGTGTCGAGTTAGAGATCATGAAATTAACTCCAGGGCTATCCGAATTAGCGTAATGAGGCGTAACGGGACCACTTGATGGTTGACTAATGTGATTTGCACCAGTTGACTTTTCACTTTTTATTGTTCCGTCACCACCACCACTGCTAATGCAGCCACTACCGCTGCTGTTCATTCCAATAAATGTGTCGTTGTGATTATTATGGTGTGAATGATGATGCGGCTGGTCAGCCTTTATTGAAGTCTCCTTGAGAAGATTGATTTTACTATTACTTCCACTTTGCTTGTTGGCATTCAGACTAGTACTACTTCCAAATGAAATTGGATTAGTGCTGGATTTTTGGGGCGCATTTGTTTTAGAAGCCCCACTTGCACGAGTTGATGTTTGCAGTTGGGTATAGGGATCCGGCTCATTTAATAAACGAGCTGAAACGTTTGAAGCGACGGCAGAAGCATTTGAAGAAGGGATCAGTTTTTTGCTCCCATAATTTGTCCCTGATCCAATAAGTTTAGTAGAAGAAGAACTAGTAGTGCTTGAACTCATTTCATCTCCATTTATTTTTGGAGAGCAAAGAGTCGTAGTTTGTGGTGGTGGTGATGGTGTTCCCATTGGCTCCTGCTGCAGCTTTGCTTTGCGTTTCAGTCTTGGGGAAGGTATGGGCACAGCTGTACCACTGCTAGATGAATGGTGTATTTGCTGAGGCTGAAGTAGATCACTAGTTAGGTTGTTAATAGATTTACTGCTAGAATTCCCAACGGCACCGTTGTTCCTTGCATTTGCATAGTTCCTGTCAACTTGATCTATTGAATAGAGCTTTTCATGAAGTCGACCTTTGTTATTGTACGGTTGAGAATCTGAATAGTCTATTTCCATCATAGGAAAATGTGGCTGTTGTTCTTGTTGTTGCTGCTGCTGCATTTGTTGATGATGATGCTGCACATTAGATGTATTATCCCCTCCATTTGATCTTCCAAAACTCAACACGGATTTAAGCTTTGATTTTGAAGAAGGTCGTATTCTGTCTAAACTACGTGTTTTCTGATAAAATATATCCCGTTCGATATCCATTTCCACTTGGGAGATGGAAGGACCGGAATTTTGGGAAGAATTTTTGTTTTGCATTGCTTCACGCTTGCCAACGTCAATCTCCCCTGCTGCTGCTTGATGGGATTTTTCTGCATCGCTGGTCATTATTGTAGTATGCCTGTTACGTCGAATGTATGGGTGTGGAAGCGTGGCACTGGATCCAGGACCTGGTGTTGGTGTCATTGTTGCTATTTTAATTGGTACTATTCTCTCTCCACTACTACCAGCATTTTGGTTTATCTGTTGCTGTTTTGGCACATTATTATCGAATTCTCTAGCGGAAGGAGTACTAGACGTAGGCTTGGTTGGATGAAAGAAAACGTCTAGCTCATCGTGATGTGGATAACCTTTGTAATTAGAGGAGGAATTGTTGTTCCTCGTATTATTAATATTAGTAGTACTAGTGTTATTCTTATACAAATTTGGCAACTGTTCAGTCTGTGTTTTTGTAGGCGAAGTATTAGAGTCCATATCATTTTTCGTATGCTTTCGTTGACTACTCGCTCCACGTGGGAAAGTGGAGCACTGACGGAGATAATTGTCACTAGGCTCTTGTCGTTGAAAGTTTGTATCTTTAAAATCTGATTTATTGGAAGCTGTCGCATTCTCTTTGTCGTAATAGTAGTCCGTCTCACTCCCTCGACGTTGTGGCTGATGCTGCTGACTCTGACTACTGGGAGCAAGAGAAATGTGTGTTTGGCTTGGTGGATATTTTCGTTTGGGCAAAGTGTTGCTCGCGTTGTTGTTGTTATTAGCGTTGCTGCTACTGTGTGTTTTTATAAAGTTTTCAATAACCACATCACTTCCATCGTCAAAATCCGAGCGGAAAAAATTACCAGGCCCATTACCGCTATCCATTTCAATGTCTTGTTTGCCACCATCCCAGACGCTCAACGATGAGGAAGTAGTTTTCCCTTTCGTTCGGAAATTTGTTGGCAAAGTTGTTGTTTTTCCGGCAGGCATAAAATTCAGGTCAACCTTTGTGGTGGACGACTTATCAGCAAAGCTTGTCGAAAGATTGTGGCGGTTCTGTTGATGTTGGGGATGTGGAATAATATTGTGAATAGATGCTGATGCTGCTGTTGGCGATGCTCCCTGATTACTCGCAATATGGTGACTGTAATGTTGTGGATGATAATGATGATAGTATGGATATGGTCTTGAGGAGGAGATTTCCCTATAAGACTGTGACCGTTCAATTTTGTTTTTTGATGGGGAAACATTGCTGGCAAATGTAAAATTGCTGTGATGTGTCGGGTAATTGTCATCCTTCACAATTGGCACTCGTGTCACGTTCTTCCCCTTGCTATTACTGCTGCTACTTATGTTACCACTTATTCCTTGAGAGATCGAGTTCTGGCAATGGTCCGCAGTTGCTGAACCACTTTTCCCCAAAAGGATAGACATTTCACTCTTCCTTGTTGGTGAATACTTTAATGAGGAGTACTTTTCCACGTTCATTGAACCGTCCCCTTCCTCACGTTCAATGCGAATGTATCTCTCTCTTGGCAAGCTGTTGAATTTCAAAGGTGTCCCTGAATTGGTAAAACTGAGAGAAATTGGTGAGCTATTGTTATTCAAAATGGCACTGGAAGTGTTGGTTGGGGAGGTAATAACGGGATTTATTGTGGCACCATTATTTCCCCCACCGTGATGACTTGTTACAGAAAAATGTGTCTGTCTGATGTCTGGGACATTATTTTCTGGCTTGTTTTCAGGTTCAATGTTCTCTTTCATCAGGACACAGTATGTCTTTAAAGGAGAAAATAGTCTCCTTCCGTCATACGCGTTTAGACTAACAGATCTTTTACCGTTTCTTGATTTTCTCTCTGGCTTTGGTGGAGCTTCATTGAGCATTTCGTCGTGTCTTCGTCGGTACACATATTCACTTGCTGGTAAATATGGATTCTTTGTGGATGCAATTGTTGCAAAATGTGGATGACTGGGATGATGTTGTTGTTGATGTTGATGATGAGGATGACTTGAACGAGGAGTTTTCTCCAGTTCACTACTGTGTCTTCTGTATCCCCCGCTACCCACACTGGTAGTGGGATGCAATTTACGCTTCTCCTTCTCATCATACTTTGTCGTGTCATTGACTTCCGTATCAGAAAGGGAAGAAAATTGGTTCATCCTCAGGGAACAGTCGTAGTCCATTGTTTCGCCCAAACTGCGCTCACAACTGGACCGGTTGGAATCTGTACGGAAGGCCACAATAATAGCAGAGGATTTTGAGTCTTGGATACTACTACGAGAGTAATTATTTGTGATATTACTATTGTTCAACGGACGTTTTGCTGCTGCAATGTCAGAGATTGCTACTGCTGTAGCTGATTTTCTAAGATTTCTAGGAGTCGAGCTGGGGTCAGATGAAGAGTTTTCAATTTCATAGTCGTAATAGTCCCAGAATGTCTCCTCAATAAAGTTTACCGATGTTGCTGGGGAAGGTGGTGGATTATTCACCTGGGATGATGGGTTGTATGGGTGTAAAGTTGTCTGGAAAGACCGGTGTCGCTTGATATCTGCAAAATCCAATAAAAAAAAAACAAGAAAAGTAATTAGGAAAGGGTAATTATTTTGCTACAACGCAATCGGCACAAGACGAATATTATCAAGAAGAAGCATTAAAATTCCTTGTGCCAAAGAAATGCGCAACAAAGTATACACGAGAGAGGTAAATGTACATATGTATTATGTATGTACATGTATAGAAAAATAACTTGTTGATGACATGTAATGTTTAGAGATGAAAATGGTTTTTTTAAATTCCAGTTTTAAAATTACTATTAAACACTTGTCAGATTTGTGTTTAAAAGCCGCGCACGGACACCATCAATCTGATAATTCATGGTAATTTATGATGATATAGTTTTTTTAGAGATAATTATTTGATGTAATTTGATGAAAATGATGATTACGCAATGAGATGATGAGTTTTGCCTTCAATAATACTACAAACGTGAAAGTTTTGAGATTAACTTGTACTTACTTTTTCATGCACATTTTCTCATGCCGCTATGAACAAAACACAAGATCTGTCTGAGAGACAAAAACGTGAGAGGATCCGTAGTGTAGTGATGATGAGTTGAGTAAAGTGCAAGCAAGCAAGCTCAATCTTGAAGAAAAAGCCATGCATTATTTGCATACGACGGAGCACGGCACACAACACTATAAGCACCGTACTTTTCCGTGTTGTTATTTAGCCTTTTCCCTGACGTCAATTTATAAAACCATCATCTCATTATGCCCACGTTTGTAGATATAATGTACAAAGTGCATTACGCAGTTTCTATATTATTCTCACCAAAAAAAAACCTTAAGCCCAAGTTAGCTTAAAAGGTTTCCTTATATAATAATTCGGCACTCGTCTTGTCTTTCATATAATTTCTCCAGCGCAAGTTCAAGTCCAAAAGTCACGTTTTAGATTAAAATGAGCCAGAGTGCTGCCTGCGAGCATTTTTCTTAAAAGCTCACATAATGCGAAAGATTTGGAAAACATTTGACCATGAGTGCTCATGCTGCTACATTTTTATATCAAAGTATTAAAAAAAATAACCAAACCAACACTATAAGGAGCTCCTGGAGTTTTATATAAACTATATATACCACATGTGCATGTACTACACACACACACACACAGAATGAGTGGTTGTATGGTATCGTTTAAAGAATGACGTAAATCGTAGCAATATACAAAATTTCACACATGTCACATCACAAGCATTCTACTTCTTGTACCAAGAAGAGAAGATGACGGTCAGTGTTAAGATGAAGATGAGATGATTATCACTGTCTTTGCATTTTTCTCTTGTGAAGTACATGAACTTCACTTGGAAGAAGGCAAAGAAAAACAAGAAGAGAAAGAATGAAAACTGAGTGAGTAGAGAGTGTGATAGTAGTAGTGATTCCCTCCTCTCTTTTTGTGTATGTCGTCGTGCAATAAATAAATAGAATTTTTCCACCATTTCCATCCATCCCACCCAGTCAACCACTGATCACCGACTGACTGGTGAATGTAGTTACATATAGTCTTCTGCCGTTGTTTTGTGTACTTTAAAGCACCACCAGAGACAACAAAACAAAAATGTTCACATCTTTTTCATCTTAATCTCATCTCAAACATTTGATGTTTCTTCTTCTTCTTCTTCTGTGCACACTTAAGTCATTATTATATTACTTTTTTTCTCGTTTGGTATACCCACACTTCCCAAACGAACAACATACATAAATGTAGAGAGATAATATTATTATGGAGCCATTTACAGAATAATATGCTCTTGTTGAGCAATATCTAGAGAGAATCTCTTGAAAAATATATATAATATAATCGTTCATCAGACTATAACAAAACATACACTACTACTCTTCATTTAACACACACGCAGCTAGTTAGTATGTAGTAGTACTTGTATCAAGAGAAAAAACAGATAATAAAATTGTAATAATGATTACTAGAAACAGAATTGAGCTTTTCATTATTACAGCTAATAAATACCTATATAGATACTTACACGCTACACACTACACACACACCACACAAATATATACATGCACAAAGCTTTTTAGTAAAAGATCACGACGACGAATGAGTTGATAGAAGAGAAAAAAAAGGCGAAAAGAAAGATAAGAAAAATACATTTTTATGCGGGGGGATATATGATGATGTCCTTATATATCAAAAGAGCAGCAAACACTTAACTGCATTTTTGCAGCGTCCATCAAAGCAACCCAAATATGTAAACTATGAGTAGTGTTTAATAAGGCTCTTCTTCCACAAATAGAAAACATAAAGTATCTGGTAATAATAATCACTAAAACCTCTATTATAAAGACTATCGTGTCATCATCATCGTGATCATCCACCAAAACAAGGAACCCAAAAAAAATAACGTTTGTTTGTTCATTGATCGTCGTCATAAAACGAACACCCTTTTAACTACTACGTGTAGTGGCACAAATAAAGTTAATAAAAATGATAAAGATGAACTTATATATTTTGGGATGATGACACATAACTACCTACATACCTTCATCCTCATCAACAACAACGGCGACTATAACATAAGCAAAGGTATTATCATACCTATAGAACTGTATAGGTGGTATGCACACTACATCATCATCATCATCAGTCATCAACCACAACATTAAAACGTAAAATAGAAAAAACATGCATGGCTATTATCCATGTGGAACAATTTCATGACTGGACACATTCACAAGTGAGCATTATCCCAAAGGAAAGCATTAAATCAACTCTGAGAGCTTTAGAGCCTTGACGTAAAAATACTCATTTTTCTTTGATGTTTTGCATTAAAAAATGTGTTTTGAGGCTGTTCTTATTTATGTTTACGACGACTACGACGCGATTTTTTTTTCTGCGAATAGAACAGGTAGTACTTTTACTATCTTGAGGAGTCTTTCAAGTCAAGACTTTATCAACACGGAATAAATTATTATTTTTTCTTGTAAATCTTGCGAGGTAAAAACCAAAAGAGTTTGCAATAATATATTTGCATACGAAAATACCAACCCTGGTTTTGATAATGATTATGATGGATCCCCACAAGCCACAAATAAAGAAGAGAGCGACAGCAGCAGCAGCAATAAATGTATAGGTTGTACTACTCGCGTAGTATATACAACAGGATGTCAATAAATAATTTTATAATGTAAAAGATTATTGTGTGCTTTATGAACAACAGAACAAC
>JAHZNC010004562.1:0-58496 GCA_027744095.1 Zhuqinia jingwanae | reverse complement strand
TTCAAAAATTCCTTATAGTTTTCGAGTTATCGCGCATACGGCCGGACGGCCGGACGGCCGGCCGGCAGACAACGCCAAATTATAATGAACTGTAAACAGTTCATAATATCTTGTGTCGTTTATGCATGAATTCAATATTCCTGGCGTGAGCAATAGTGTGGTGGGTGTGCAATAGTGAGCATAGCATATCAATCTCTTGCTTGTCTTCCTGTCATCATGAAATGAAGATCCCAGTCGTAGCCAACAACGCAACACTGACAACTGTGCAACACATGTGAAACTATTGTAAGAAGTTATCTCCTTGCCGTTTGCTTGCTCTTGTTATTGTGAGGTGGAGGCAAAAGCAGATGTACAGGTGCTGGTGCTACTACTACTACTCCTTTTCTTTTAAAAAGCTCGGGTTGTTACAAATAAGATTCTTCATACATGTACATAAGCCCATCACCCTGAGATTTTCAAATTGAATACTCTTTGTTAGGCCGTCCGTCCTTTGATACATGTAATATATTATTTGGGAAATACATAGCACCTATTGGCTGCAATTGCTGCAATGCATGCACCTACATCATTTTTCTTTACTTTTATAGAAGCTTACACTCACACATCACCACACATGTATGCATATGTTTGCCTGCTTTTATTAGAGTATTATCGTTCATCGTCTTCGTGGCCGTATGTGTGAGTCGTGGCATCACATATTATATATATGTAACACGAAGAAATGAAACGTGTTCTTTTGGAGATGTTACCATTATACAACAAGAAAGGCATACAACTTGAAACATTCTTCGTAATATACAGCATTTTGAGAATGAACAATCCGCTTATGGTATTTGGTGGTATTGTTTAGCAATGTAAAAAAAGGGATACTTTTACTTCATTTTTTGCTAAGCAATAATATATTGCGGGCAGCAGCAGAGCAGCATCAAGGAAGGAGTATTGCGACTTGCGAGAGCAACAGCAAGTATAGCAAATAAATAATACAACAAAATATATTGTTGTAGTTCTTGCTGAGCTGAAAATATATATGTGTATATATAGGAAAGAGAAGAAAGCCGAACACGTAGAGAGCTGAGAAAAAAAATATTGTTTTGTTTGTTTGTGCGATGGGATATGAGATCATGATGATGGCAAATTCTACTTCTCTCTCTCTCTCTCTCTCTCTCTTGTTCAAGTATATATATAATAGATGAAATGACTGCCGCTAGTTGCTTTTTTATGAATTGAATTGAATACAGGAGAGAAAATAGAGGAAAAAAATTAACTTCATAAACTTCAAACTTCTATTCTGCTGTTGGCTTTTTTTGCCAGCATTTTGTTTATTAGTCAAGTGAGTCCCATTCCCATCGCAATCGCACCACCACTATAAGCCAAAGCAATGCAAATGTATTCAGCAATGTAATTTGTAATATATAGTAGAGTAGTGATGATAATGTTGTTAGTAGCACTACTACATATAGTGAAATATGCTATTTGAATTTAAACATTTTGAACAAGCAGCAGCACCATCAGCAATTGCATGCACACACACAACAACAACACAACAAAATCAAGGCAAAGAAAGATGCGATGTGATAATAATATAGTCGTGGTGGTTTTTTAGCAGTCACGTCAGTATACATTAAGCAGTCTCACATGTTGTACGTGTACACACATCTTCCTCTTTTGTTGTTTAGTGTTGGTTGATATGATAAAGCACAAGTGAGAAAAGGAGTGCTGTGTGATGTGCAAGTCCTGTTTCAACTGATGAATTGCTGTATAGTGTGTTTTGTCCGTATAAATGTGTGTTTTTCGTGTGTGTGGAACAAACACAAAAACACACCGTCATCATCGTCTTGGACAAAAACAATAATAAAAGTTCCGACAGGAACAAAATAAACAAGTGATAAATAAAAAGAGACGTTCACTGATTTTCAGATACTAACTTCAGTTCGTCACTTCAACATTTTCAAACTTTTCATTCACAAGTATTTTCTTTTCTTTTTTTTAATTTTAGGGCTGCAAGTTGCAACCTGACATGTCAAGACGTTTCGCTTGTCTGTTGATGTGAGTAATTGGCACGTTAACAGTTTTCATAATAATATAAACCGAAATCGTGAAGCAAAGAGAACTAGTGAAATTATTTGAGTTTTGTATTGTACAAACATTTAATACGTGAGTTTAGCTAGTTACACGTTGACATTGACAAGCTATTTAAGTGTACATATATAAACCTGTTTTTTATCCATGTTTTAACTAACTTTGTATGCAAAGAGATTTAAATAGTGGTTTGCGGCAGAAGATTAAGAAGAAAGTTGTCTTGTTTTGCCATCGGTACGGTGACATGAAACGGATCAATTATGTGCATATGACAAGTAACCTGTAAACATCGGGATAAAATTAATTGAGCATCAACTACATACCACCGTAGGAATTTACGGCTATGAAGATTTTACATTCTTAAGCGACTGTGAATTACTCTTTTACTAATTAAGTTTAAATACTACTAAGAGCAGTGTGACCGATTCGGGAGGTGAATGTACAAGAATTGTAAATATGATTTAGCTGTTGTCTTAAATTTCAAATTGATATACCAACTGATTAAATATGCTTTTGACGAGCTGACACAGTTATCAAACATACACTGTCATCAGTTATTAATCTAATATTAGACACAAGTTGCCGGGTTTGCTGTGTGGATTGTGGATGAAATCAAAGTGCAGAGTTTGACCTGTTTAGACATCAGGATCTCAGACATCAATTTGAGTTACAAGACAAGGGAAGTCAAGTTATCCAGTTTTCCAGTTGTCTTCAAATGCCAAATAGGAAAGTAAGTATATATATTTAAATCTATTTATTTCAAATGTCATTAAAAAGGAAATATCATTCACCTTGTCAGTTGCTTGCAATACGGCTATCTGTACAGCATTTTAACTTCAACATAACTAGAAGGGACGCATGTCGGAAAAATTAAATAGAATGGTAAATTACAGTATTATTTGTCTCAATAATATACGCACCCGTAAACGTAAACGGTCCGAGTATAAGCATACTCCATATTCTGCTAAAGATGCTTATATCTAACTATATTTTCGTTTTCATCTGTCAACTGTCAACATCCAAAATAGACAAAATACATAGTAATCAGCTGATTAGATAGCAATAAAACATTTTTTTGCACCGTCTAACTTTGTGCAATATTATCAACCTTCCAAAAGCAAAATGACCTTTTTGTTAGGACGATGGTGAATCTATCTTTCCTTATAATTTAAATCCCTTTCCAAAATGTTGTTGTTGTTTGTGTGTACTATAGTAAAGTGCGTATATGTTTCTTCCTTTGTCTTGTGGCAGTATTTAATGTTATTCCTTAAAAGCTTTTTTTGTTTTTGTTTTCTTTTGTTATTTCTCATCATCTAAGTCAGCATCATTTATTATTATTGCATTTATACATAGGTATACATACATACGTGGTTTTACAGTGTTTCTGTTGCATTTCTAACCTACATTTGTCTCAACAAAGGCTTGAAATAGTAAAATAAAATACATGCCGGATTCACTCAAAATAAAATACAGGCTCACTTCAAAAACACTTTATAAACACCCAAACACAAAATAATATGAAGTATATGAGTATATCGTATTTTGTTTTTCTACTCGCTCATTTGCACATTTATTGCAGTTAACGAAGCATATCAGTTTTACGTACATTTTGTACGTGTAGTAATAATAGCAACAAAATCAAAGCAAGGGCAAAAGAATGAAAGTTATTGTTGTGCAGAGCAAGGAGTTTTAAAAACCAAGTTCATCATTTAAAAAAACTACATAAGCGAGTAATTGCATGCCTTGTCATATTTGATTTTTTTTAGCAAATTGGTTCACATGTATGTGTTAGTACACTACTGATTTGCCACAGCAAATTGTGGTTCAAAAATTATGTCTGTAGTTTTTTATGGAGCATACATTGATAATAAAAACGGTAGCGAATCACCATTATCACCAAGGTAGGTGTGCAGTACGGTACAGTTGTTGTATTCATACATGTACTTACGTTGTACGTGGTGCATCCAGCCACATTTAAGAAACCACTTAAATCTTCACACTTCTCAAGTGTCATTTAGATACGTTGCGATTTTCATTTTTGTACGTGTAATATATTCACTGGCATTTACAAACCTGGAGAATGATACGTGAAGTTTTCGTATTGGCCAGCAAGAACAATGATGCATATTGAAACCAGGAACCGGGCAGGATTCTGCATTTCTGATTTGTTTTCCATGCGCATTTCTCATTGGATACTTGTAGACATGACGCTGTCAAATCAAAAGTCCTCCTTGCTGACGTTCCATGAAATGCGATGAATAGATCATTAAATTAAATTGCTGGAAGCGCAACAAAGAAATGAGCGCAAATGTGCGAAAGAAACCACGCAAGATACCACCTGTATTAATATTAACAAATTTATACATTTCGATGCAGTATTATGTTTATATGAGTGATGGGTTAGCATACATCCTATTCTGTAACTGGAAAAATGTATATGTGGGATATTAGATACCGTCGACTGCATCCCTGAAGAATCATTCCCTAAGGAGCTAGCCTCGACTGAAGGCATAAAGAATATTGAGCAGAAACCATATTCTTCATTATATTTAACATTTTAGTTCATGTGACTCTGTGAATAAGTTTCATCCATCTTTGAAATTTGATACCAATTTACTATTGGAAATTTGAATCTACATCCAGGATCAAGGTACTATAAAAGCTACTACTGTAACAATTTATCCATATTGCAAGTCAGGCAGGCAGTTTCATCCGCCAAACACTACCACCACTACCACTTCATCAGTTCATCTCTTCAGTTTTAAATCATCCGTGCTGAAGAACATCTTCCATACAACGAAGATGATTGTAAATATTCTGATTTAAGTGAGACAGGTTGAGCATTGGGTGTAATATCGGTGATGGGAAATATAATAGCTTGTCATTCCTGTAAAGCATTTAGTGATCCATGCAACATTTAGCATTTTTTACTACTCTGACTACTACTACTATACTACTTCGACAAATTTGTTTTCCACCTCATACCACCACTACACTGCTCATTTCAAAAGTGCTTTATTAACTGCGAGGTATTTTTAGCTTAAGTTGTTTATAAGCTTCTTCAGTTCGTCAGTACGTCGTGAACTCGTAGATCTTCATATCATTGTATTGCATTATAATTTATCTCCAGCCAGTCACCATAAAATTCAGCCATAGGGGGTAATGTGACACTATTATTATCATCACTATACTATCACGAATGGAACAAGGTCTCGATCTCTATTCTATATGAACCCAAGTAACATTGCAGCCGGCAGCCGGGGTTTCGCTGTTCGTTATTTCCTTTTTAGACGGTTTATTTTTTACTCCTACTCTTTTAAGAAATTTGTTTTCCTTACTCCTTCCGCTTCTCTCTTTAAAAGTTAAAAACATATTCATTCATACTGTGTTAAAACAGATGCCTTCTGAGGATTGAAAGTGAAATTAAATTCACTGACGGCCAAAAAGTTTGTCGTTTGTCTTGTCACCAGGCTAAAAAAATCCCTTCCAACCTTCGGTTACAAAAAATTGAAATACATTAAAAAAATTTATGGAAGGAGAATCACTTATGTAGATATAGAAAGTCTGGCTACTACAACCTTTTGGGAACTTCTCTACGTGTTAGTTTACATACTTGGTTTGCAATGCAAACTTTGCATTTGCTCATAATTTGGGCATTAGGTACACATAAACACAAGTAAGACGGTTGATATACTCAAATACAAGAATATGTATATATCAGTATATCCATTATAGTTCAGTGGCATGCTAGTGCTGCTACCAGGCTTACGTAAAAATAGTTCTTCCAAAGCAGGAACAAAATATGTATATTATACAAGAAAATCTCTTTTTTTTGCAGGTACACCAATTTCACATTTGAAAAAGTAATTCATGTTCCAATCCAAGTTTCAACTTACTTGTTAGTTCTAAATGTGAAATTCATGCTAAGAAAGGAATTTGTGTGGAGTCTCTCAGATTCTTTGGTGAAATATTTTATTTTTTCCACAGAAAAGAGACTACCAGATTTCTGCTCCACTTTACATAATACTATTTGTATGTCACATGCTGCGAATTTTATATGATTTCGCCACGCAGGAAAGCAGGGCATAAAAAGTGGAAAATATCATGTTTGCTTTTTTTTGTTTGCTTTAAGCACGGCTAGGAACTGGTGGTGATGATGACAGTGGTATTTGCCATGGTGGTGGTGGTGATCTTGTGCGTTATCATCATCTTGATTCATAATGTCGTCGTCTCCGCCAGCATCGCCTCCCTCCATTCAATCGTACTTCCAAAGTATCCCAATCACAATCTTGTCATGTGTTTGCATATGAGAGGAATTCATTCGTGTAGAAAATCCACCAAAATGTACAAAAGCACACACACACTTCAAAAACCTGTTATCATGAAACGAAATAGAAAATGCGAAAAATTGCCACGGTCTTGTATGATGATGATGATGATGATGATGATGATGATACATATTATATTATGCCATCCTTTTTAAAAAATTGAACTCTTGATCAAGAAATGATGAGTAGAGCGAATCCATGGAACTATCATGTATTCCACTCAATAACCACACAACCAATCCAACCCAAACAAGAAGCTCTCTTGAAGGAGGCGAATAATGATGATGATGCATAAATATCATCATCGAATTCAATATTTGTGCCTTCTTTTTTCCACTTTTCGTATCGTGTCTTTGTTGGAAAAAAAGATTATTTGACTGCCTTCTTTTATTCCTTTACACACAAACACACTACACACACTTTCTGCATTAATACTACTAAACTGCATAATATTTTACAGAAATGTCAATTTGCTCCTACTGCTGTGTAGGTTGAAAGTTGTGCATTTTATGATGATGAATGATGTTATGGTGAACGTTGAACTAAACAAGTTCACAAGTTCAGTTTTGCTGTTTTTAGACCAACTTATTATTATTATTACGTACTACATATACTAGTTCACTTGTATTTACAAGTATACAGTAAGTCTACATTTTATAGCTCCAAATAAATAATAATATATAATAGTAATGTTCTGAGTACTCAGGGGGAAGCGATTCATCATTATCGTGAGGAGAGCCAACGTCACGATTTTATTCCAGCAAATTCCTGTGAAATAACATAGCACACGGCATAGAAAAAAAAATTTACTATTATCATTATCATTATATATGCATATAAGTATACCTATATATGTAGTATCATGTTATGAAAGTAGTCCCTAATCACGGTGATGATCGTACAATCTTTCATTTTTTTCCTCAGTTTCACTCGCGAAATGCCACGAAAGAAAGCATGTTTTGTCGATAAAACGTAATTCAATGATGGCAATAATAATGATCACGTTGATTGTTGACTTGTTCATAATGATGATGATGTGATTTGGTGATGAATATCTGCCAAAACCATGTTCAATCAGTAGTTGTATTTTGTACTTTAATTTTTGAACATGGTGTGTGGGTTGTTGAGCTATGTATGAAAACACTAATTGTACCGATGTGTTTCGTAAACATATTGTGTGATTGTCTGTTTGTCTGTAAGTCTGTAAACCATTTCGGTTACCTATTTCCCTCCCCTAGGGGAATGAACACGGGGGCAAACATGTGTTTTCGTTTTCTCGCTTGACAAGGAGTGACTAGACTTGTGGTTTGATACATTATATCCACCATGCATAGAAGTATGTGACTTGCGTGTTTTGGCAGTCAGTCGGGCTTTGCTCGTACCTCATCACAAATTTGTTTGTAGCGTACTCGCAAAGTATTCATATCGGGTTTTTCACGAGTTTATGATGCACATTATTTGCCATGTCATCACATTAGATAGATATGGAAAAATGGAGAAATGTTTTTTGTTCAACACAAAAAAGATAATAATATGTTATGAATTGAAAGAAGGAATATCTTTTTATCCATAAATTGAAATAGTTACGATAGGCATAAAAATCGTGAAATAGTAACTTGCGCATATATTACGTAGAGAATAAATGAAGACTTTTTTTTATAAGTTAAAGTGGTAAGATGCATGTGTACGTACATACATACCATTCTTTGTACAGCTTAAATTTCAAACGCATCTTATACAGCAACAACAGCTAAACCTATATTTTGTGCTATTTATTTACTTCAACTTTCAACTCAGCCATTTAAAAAAATGTTTTTGCTATTTGTTCGGTCATTTGCATTGTATCTTCTTTTTGCGACGTGATATCTATGAAAACGTCTGCAGATGACCTCTAGCTCGTATAAATATAAATAGAACATGGAATATGATAATAATGAATACAAGCTGGGCGAGTAAAATATATGGAATTGAGAGAGTGATTACAGATAATAATTGACACAGCCCTCGACAAATCCTCTTGTCCCTTCTTCTCCTCTGGTTGGTCGTCTTGCCAGGCTTGACTTGACTTGACTATCATCACATTGTCGGTTCAATAACTTGTATGATGTGAAAATTGAATACCATGAAATGCGAAATGTTTACGATGATGATGGTGATGATTGATGGAATTGGAAATCCGCTGCCACTCGAATTTGAAGAGGTGTAAAACACAGTCGTCTTAACTGGATTTGCTGTTTTGCCGTCCCATGTAAAAAAAGGCTTGTTCTCTATTCATTCCCTGTCTAGTTCATAATTTGTTGGCAAGCTGAAAATTACTAGTTTGTGTTTTGTGCTCATCATCCGGCAAAGTCAAAAAGTTATTGCAAGCTTTGTTGAAAGGAACATGTATAAGTAATCATCATCGATCGTCGGCGTTTCGACGTTTTCAAGCTCATCGCTCTATTTATATTGCATTACATATAGCAACATTCTCTTTATCGATAAAAAATAATATACAGCGTTCATGGCGTTCAATTAGTTTTTTTTGTTACCATCAAAGATTCCTTTCGGTGTCTGTGCTTTGTCTTTGACTGGATTTTCCTTTTCATCATAAAACATAAAATACGAATCTTACTAGCTGCTACACATAGATACATACATGCATAGATTAGATACCTTGTGTCGTTGGATTTAGTTCTGGCATTTCATTACACTTATGAATGCATTATCTAAATTACCTACCTACCTACAACCTACCTTTCTCCGATTGTTGAGATTCTTTCAAGTTGTGTTGGTTGGGCATCCACTTGTGACTTGGTAATAATGATAATAATACGTTTTATACTACTAGTGTGTATGGTTGCTTTTGATTGAAGTGAGACGTCAAATGATCAATTATAAATTCATAGTGAAGTGTGACAAGAAAGGGTTAGTGATGATGAGGCAAAAGAGAAGAGAGAGTCAATTTTAGCTTTTGAAGTTTGCAGATAACTGCCCTGTACATCCAAAGTATCTGTAGAAAACTAATACATTATTAGCTTTCACTGGAGAGTGGATTCGGAATGCTTCATTTAGTAATCATAAAAGCCACTAAACCCAAAACAAAGATCTCTGCTGATGTACAGTTGCATCTCTATCATATCTTCATTCTATGGTGATCGTCATCTAAAATTCCGTGACAGTCATTTGAAGTGTTACTTTCATTTATAATTCTCACTTACAGAGTATGAAACGGTGTTGCTATAACCTTTAAAAGAAGTAGCACCAGTAATGAAGAATGAATATACCAAAGAGACCCGAGTTCCCTACAGTCTTTTAACTTTTGTTTGCAATGTTATGCCGGGTTTATAGTTCCTCTTAACGTAACTATGCCTTCGCGACTCGTCACTTTTTCGTGATTCGAATAATTTTATAAATAGCGATTTTGAATTATGGCGAATAGAGTACGTCAAGTATAAATTGTTTTCCTCCGTTGCTAAGGGTGAAAATCTTGTGATTACGTTAAGTATAAACCCAGCATTATTCTACCATTTTTTAAACTTGTTAGGCTTTTCAAATAAAAAATTCAGTGCCAGTATTTCCATTTTTGAACGCGAACAAAGTCAACTGTCTAATAATAAGAAGTCAACAATGTTTAAGTGTCTATTTTAATACTTGACAATTTTTCATTCATGATGATGACTCATTTTATACTTGAGCAGTTGCAGAGCTTTGAAATTTGGCAAATAAAAATAGGCGCTTACAAGCGTACATCATGCTGCTGAAACAGCTGATATAAGTTAAAGAACGCATGCTACTATGATAAAGTAACTCGCCATTTTTATGCGTGAATCAAGCCGTGCAATTGTTAAGTAATCATGTTTTGATGACAGCAGCGTTTTCGTTCACAGACAGAGTGAGCAATCACCATCGTCATCAACATCTCAAGATCTATTATCAACAGTGCTTTACCACTAACACCACCACCATCAACCATGACATTGAATGTTGAAAATGAATTGAAAATGCACGTACAACATAAGGAAATAAAAATTGAAATGCAGCAGATGAGACGCGATGAGCGGGCGTGATTGTGGTTCGGTTCTGTTTTGTCTGTGTACACACACATCAACATATATCAATCATCTAAATTATAATAAAGTAAAGCAATCAAATCATGTTAAAATTTTTTTTTTACTCCACTACTGTTATCATTATTATTATTACTTTTGCTGCTACACAACTACTACTATTATTACTAACAGCTACTACTGCTATTATTTAGTATCTAGTCTCTGCAGGTTTTTTTTGTGTGATCATCATGATGAGTTTGCGGTTTTCATTATGTTCGCATTCAACAAAGGTAAATTGTTGACAGGTTCGCGAACGCACTAACAATAGCACAATGCAAAGTACAAGAATAGGTAATGGGTACGCTGTGCAATGCTTGATATTTTCCATTCATTCACAATTAGTTCACAGACTTATCCTTATTA
Organism: Zhuqinia jingwanae; assembly: GCA_027744095.1. Classification (NCBI taxonomy): domain Eukaryota; kingdom Metazoa; phylum Arthropoda; class Collembola; order Entomobryomorpha; family Paronellidae; genus Zhuqinia; species Zhuqinia jingwanae. Next base: position 47,635 of record JAHZNC010004562.1, on the reverse strand, counting down.
TCAGAAACTCTGCGACTTGGCACTCAACCTGTCTCATTGTGTGTTTACGTTATAGTCAGTTGAAATCACAACGTTAAAAAAAATCTTTATTGTTATTTTCTAATGGAGTAGTGGCATGATAGAAATGTGTAAAGTGGGAAGATTGGATACACTTGTCTTTTTTCTCTTGGTCTTTTATTGTTTTTGACAGGTTTGCTAGAGTTTTCATAAATTTACTTTGTCCTATTCCTCTTCATTTATGTAGTTATCCCAGGAATTTCGTGCTAAAACCCATATTGCATTTTCCCTAGAATTTTTTTTTGTCATCTTCTCTACGTTGAAGTTGAATCATTGTATTGTAGTTTTTGTCAAGTTTAATTTACTTTCTAGACTGACGCTGACTGACGATGGCAAGTATACTAAACAGTTTGGACGTAGATTGCGTATTATATTATTCAACATTATTAATATACGTTTAAAAATTATTATCATTAACATGATTTAATTAGTTAACGTTTTGAGTTCTCAGCAAAAAAGATACTCGCTCATTCAGCAATTTTTCAAGCGTCATTTTATTTTATTTATCTCAAATTAAAATCTAAAAATAATAGAGGAACGGCACTGATTGATTTTTGGCTATATGCGATGATACATAAATGCCCTGTTTTACATACATTTTTCCTTCCTTCCCTTTCTTATCTTTGAATCTCTGAAGGCTCACTCGATTCGGGAGAGACATGAAATTTCGATTTTCTTTAATTGAAATTTATATTCCTTTGTACATTATTATCCTGTTGTTGGTAGGTTCTCACATAATATGTAGACACACTCCCTCAATTGTTCACTCACTGCACCATAATAATAAGCTATCCATGTTGTAGTATATTAAAGATTTTTTTCTCAAGTTAGCCGTTTTTTTGTTGCTGCTGCTGCTATATTATTATTGCTGCAGAAAAGTGTTGACAGCCATCTAATATTAGTACATGGATACATTATACATTTACATACGCTATACGCTGTCAATCCAATGGCAATGTTGCTGCTGCTGCTGTTCTTCTCTGCCCTTCCTTCTCCCTCTTTTCTCGCGAGATAAAAATCGAAATAAGTATTGCAGTTTGTTCTCTGAAATAAGCGGTGAGGGAGCTACGTTAAATATTCATTAAAAAACTTGTGCTGCTGCAGAAACGGTGTTGATGGTGCTGATACGCCGCTGGCTTCAGCTTTGGCGTGTGTTTTTCTCAAACCGAGTTGTGCAAAAAAAGAAGAAGAAGAATGATTATGAAATGAACGTGTGCATTTTCAGTGCATGCTTGCCCGTGTGCCTTATGCTTTTATTTGAATACGTGCTAACTCTCTCGTCTTAAATATTAGTTACTGTACTATGTTTCGTGTCCATGGAAATTTTGTGTGCTCTCTCATCACACAACACACACACACAAGTACATTTTATACTTAAAAGTCATTATGTAAATATACAGGCATCAGGCATTAGCAAGCAATTTTCGTTGATCAAAGCATTAAAAGGAAATGTAATCAAGGAAGTATTCATTTCTGGCAGCTTGCTGCTTTTGCGGTGTGGTGTGCTGCTGAGTGCTCGACGCATGGACGGACGACGTTTTTTTCCCTCGTTTTCTTTTTTCCCTTTTTTTGTTTAAAAACGAAACTGATATGATGATTTGGATGAGATGATCATCATGCAATAATGATCGGCAATTCGTACCAGCCGAACCGTTTTATGATGAGCAAAATGAGCATTGCCATTTGTTGGCACGTTTGTCATAAGTTCTTCGTAAGTGAACTACCACAAGCACATGATGATATTGTTTTCCGTTTCCTTAAAAATTCACGGTTATTTTTATGTTCTGATTGCGTAATGTATGTAGGTATGATGATGGTTTGCGTGCATCTGTTGTCTTGCCAATGGTCCTATTATTTTTTTAAACAATTTTTGTGAAGAAAAAAGTATTTTATGCCATACTGCAGTTCAAAAAAAAAAAATCATTTCAAAATTGTAGAATTGTTTCTTGTCGAGCTTATAGAAAAGTATCATAAGGTTTAAGGTTTTTCGATTAACAATCCTACGTATCAAATATTGTGTAACAAACAACGTAACATAAGTAACTTATCTCAGGCACTACAGTTTAAATATATTTAACCTTTAAATAATGTTCTAATCGTGCTTGGCTTTTGTTTATTTTCATATAACTGCTCTCACTGAACTTATCATATGTTTGATGTTATTCCATTGCATTTTTATTATTATTATTATTATTTTGTTGTAAAAATTTATTTGTTACCTCACAGCACATTATGACGAGATTTAAATCTACGTCATGGTGAGCTGATTTGGAGAAATGAAAGTGCGTAATTATTTAATAGCTCTGTCTGAGAAGGTTGAATGCCTCCATAATACATTTTTCTGAAATGTTTATTAAAGCTAGCAAGGTACGCATGTTACTGTAATCAATTTCAAGATGCGTAGTAGTACACAGAGCAGTAGTTCTCTGCTTCTGCCTGGCTAGAAAAATTTCGTGAATTAAATTCTTAAGTCTTTCATTTCAACTAATTTGCATAATGTATGAATAAAGAAATCAGAAAACATACAAGTCGATTGCAATGGGGCGGTTACATTATTACATCAGTTTGGTAGGGTAAGGGCAGTTGCCTATGCTTGCCAACTGATTGATTGACTGACTTTTGTATACCAAATTGCTCGTATAAATACTTCATACATTAAACCCGTCGTCATTAACAACATGCATTCACATATCAGTACCTACATCGAACCATCATCATCTTCATATTTTCGTCATAATCTACGCTAAACACCAGCAATGTACCTATCTACCTGTGCATATTCCGCTTGGGAAATGTGAAAGTTGTAAATACACAAACATGCATATTACTCTGTTTACATATGAAATGAAGAAGGGGTGCAAATGTTCAACCAAGTACAAATATTACTTCTATTTTTTGTGTCTGAAGTCAAGTGTGTGGTACACATAATCAGTGTGAAATGTAATGGGTCTTCTTGGTATGGCGATGGCTGCATTGCGATTTTGCGGCGATATGGTATGATGAGCCAAGTAAACAGAGTAGTCAAGTAAAGGGAATGTTTTTGTGGTAGTATTGGTAGATTGCATAGGTAATATTAATCTGTTAAAGCTTGTAAACGTGTAATCACACCTGGGTACCTATATAGATATCTCATCATGACAGTGTGTGCGCGCCACACACATGCACAACACATCAGAGAAATATCACGAACAATTAGCAGAAAGGGAGAGAGAGAAAAAGCAAGGAAAAATACGGAAGTACTTAACCACTTTGATACGATAAATAGATTAATAGACACGAAGAAGAAGAAGACAAATGTAATAAAAAGTGTTATTTGATGAAGGGATGGGATAAGGTTTCCTCATCAAGGATTCTTTGCATGAATATAAGCTTACTTGATTGGCATATATGCGGACTCCATAAAGGATTGATGTTGGATACAGGGGATAGGATGATGGGGATGTTCTTGATCTTGAATAACAACGATAACATCATAATTTTCTTTGTATAGGAAAGGGACAACAATCAGACATTTACAACAATTCTTGTTGATCTGATATGACTACCTTCTGATGATGTCTGTTGTATATGTAATAATGATGATGGATGTGCGCACAGGTTTGCGCCAAAAACTCGATGTATCCTTACAAAGAGAACATATAAGAATTAAGACATAACGTTCACAGTTGCTAAAAGATTGCGAATTTTGATAACATGATCGATAAAAACAATTTTTGATGATTTCACACGGTGGTTAATGTTGCGTTTTCGCAGTTTTACCATTACAGTAATTACTCACCTTTCATGGTGAATGTTATAAAAAAAATTCACCACCACACTTGCACGTACATTACACTATAAACATGAATATATAGGTACGTATTTACATTATTATTTTTTTAATGCATCGCACATATATTATGTAGTATTTAAAAAAAAATCATTCAATGTTCTCAATCAAAGTATAAAGCAAGTTGAAAACTACAGTTGGAATGCAGCTATATATACTCGTATAATATGGAGGGAAAGGGTGCATTGGGATAACTGATAGGTTGCAGTGGATATGAGTGCTGTGGTGTTTTGACGCATCTCATCATCATCATAACATAATCAAATAATCATGCAATTCCACTTGTTATCTTTAACTTGATCATCTTTTTTTTTATCATACATATCCTTTCTTTCCGTTCGCTTTCAGTACGATTGCCCTACTACTACTACCGCTACCGCTACACAATGGATGTAAAGGATGGTGATAGTGATGAGGAACAGGTTGTTTTACTATTACAGTGGTGTATGGTAGTTTGTTATGGAGTAGCAGTAGTAGTTGTTGTTCTATACAAGAATGAAATGAAACCTAAAAAAAATATTTAAAAGAAATTAAAACCTACATAGGTGTATAAAAACGTAAGAGGTAATAAAAAATAAAACAACGTATGTACGTGCATGGGTAATAACGTGCAGAGCGTAGTATTTTTTATGTATGAGGATGTTTAAAAAATTTCAAGGCATGCAAATTTTTTTTTTTCTAAATGAAAGAATGCGAAACTGCAAGTTGTGCGTTTTGTTTGTTATGTTTTGACTGTTACTGTGTGGATAGTGGATGTGCGCGAGAGGGCTTTCATATGCCGGCCATTGAAAAGGGTTTCTTTTAATTCAATTGAATGGCTAGATTTTTTTATTGAATCTTTTGAATACCTCTTCAAATTGGCCGAGATGATTATTGTGTGGTGTTGGTTTGACAGGTACAGGTAATCTTGTTATTATTATTTCTTTGGCATAACATTATTATATGTGTACATACATATATATGGCGTATACATTACAATAATACAAGTAGACGTAGCGATTATTATTTTGTTATCATCTGTGTTGGGTGGACTCGACTGGTACTAATGTAGGACTCACTTATTTATTTAGCCATATAATATTATATAGCATAACATAATATAATAATAACCATATTTATCATCATTATTATTGTTATTATTATTATTACCTATTACACTTACGCAGCTTGGCTTCGTCTTCCCTTGAAATAAATTTGGTGTAGCATCATCTTCGAGCCATAACCATTATAATAATAAATGTGCGATGCAACAAAAATAAATATAAATCAGCGTCAATTCAATTCCTGTCTACTTTATTGTTGGGCGGATATTGCAAAGTACCTACATATCATAGATATTTATTTGCTAAAAATAAATTGGGGAAACATGAACTCATCCAATAATTTTCTATACAATTATATGTATGTATGCATGAGCCAACATCAAATGAATAATTAGTAAAAAAATATGCTCATCTTTGCCATCGTCATCATTTTACGTAATATCATATCATCAGTCAACATTTAATGTTATCGATGCTTGTACAATAAAAATGAATACGTATAGGTATGCATTTTCATATTCCATTTTCCTTATGAGCAAATTTTACAGAAAATCATTGAAATTACTATGCTCGACATAACATCGGCATATTTTGCCCATTTGTTTTCTTTCTAAAGCAAAAGTAAAACTGACTTAAGTATTAAGTGTGATGGGGTGCTAAGGAAGGATCAAGATCGAGCATTTATGAGAATAAAGTTCAAATCTGCCGCTGGTTTTAATTGGTAATACCAACTTGGCATGTTTCCACTCTCGTTACACCACGTCCTTCAACCTAGCTGACCCAACAACCTTGGTGCACATGTAGAAAAATACCTCAGACTCGTATCATTTTCTACCCCTGAGGTCAACCCCTTGGGGGTATGGGGTTGAAAATCATTATAAAATCATACAAGTTCATATAGCTACACAAAACTTGGTGCATACATACTACCACAGAATCTTCAACCCCATACCAATTTCATCCCCAGGTTGATGGGGTAAAAAATCGTGAACTTCAACCAATTTTCACCAAGTATAAATATAAAGTCACTCTATCAGTCCTTAATTCAAACTTTGGGGTTTATTTGTATTTTAAGTACATACATGCGTAGTATGTATGTATGTATAATATTATGTTATATACCTACTCATCATCTATAATCACGATGATATGTACATACGTTATATTTCTCTTCAATAATCTATTCAACAACCATTTCACGTATTTATAATTTCTCTAATCTCGAGATAATTCTGTTTCTCGAATAAACTGAGTTGAGCCCTGGGCTGAAAGAGATGAGTGAAATTAAAGCATCGGAAAAATGTGTTCAATCCTCTTATCGTAAATACATACAGTTTATAATATGTAATAATAAATAATAATTATTACTTGTTATTATAATAACAATTTTAGTTCATTTTTCATGTACATAAATACGTACGTACATACATGCACTCGCACTTTCAAAACTTTCTGCTGCAGTATAATGAAGGCCGTGCCATATCGATTACTATGCTCATCATATCATCCTTCAAGTCCGAGAGCTCTCTGAAAAAATTACAAGCGAAATGCGGAAAGGAATTTCTTGTACTCATTTCTCATTACCAAAAAAAAAGAAAGAATTTGCGAATGTCCACAAATCTTCAGCACTTTTTTTCTTTTGCTTGATTATTTCTATAATTGATGTTGCATAATGTACGGCACGGACTAATATATCAAATACGTAAATGCTCTCTCGTTGGTCTTGCCATTATGGAGCATGGAATACAGATTTATGTAGCTCGCAGTTTTCTGTCTTTTCTCGCCTGTGGGCCACTTTGGGGAGTTGTGGGATTTTCTCTGCAATCTGCAATGGATAATATGTTTACGAGACGATGATGATGGTGATTTGATGATTATCATAATTTTGTTGTCTATGTGTCTGTCTCATCTTTTTTGTATGAAATGACTATGATGAAACTGAGTAGAAGTACTGAAGAAATGCCAAGTTGATCGCATAAAAAAGTTTCTGTTCAGTGTATTATTTAATCCTGGTGTAATTCCTTCTAGCTATATAGTAGATAGATACTCACTGTCATTCACTCAATAATCACAATCAGCAGTCTCCTTGGTCTGCTACAGTGCTACAGCTGGTCACTGTATTTCTAAATGCCACACACTTGTACAGACAGATAATGCATATACTACATATTAGTTATATACCTAGTTATTTTTACAGGAGGAATGAGAATGAAGTAAGTGGACTACAAACTGCAACTCACATAAAAATCGCCATTCTGTATAATATTGTTATTACGTATTCTGGGTCATTGATCTCTCGACAACATATACACAACTTGATCATGGCTATGAAGAAGAAGAGAAGCTGATGATGATGGTCCTTCTTTTCTTTCATCTTCTTCTCCAATCGTTCCTAACATTTTTTGTTCCTTTTCGTCGTGATTCTGATTCCTTTATGTTAAGTCCACGACGATGGATTTAAGTAAAAGCAATAATAACAATATAGGTTTTTTAACTCGCAAAAACACGGCATGTTCCGCTGTTTATTGCGAATGACGGAGGTTTCAAAAAAAAATATTTCAGAACAGCAAATCTTGATAGTTTACCTACCAATACCAAGCCTATAAAATACAGGGTGAGTTTTAAAAAAACCTGATAAAAAATAAAGTTAAATTTGGCAAGTTTTAATAAGCATCATATAGTCATATATTCGTATATGAATCATATCAATGAATTAGATTTTCATTTTTAATCAATTTGCTAGCCTCTCAGACTTTGTTAGTGGTTTCGTTTGTTGGATTTTTTAAAAACAAAATCCTAAACTTGACAATTCCGAACAACTTCACGGAGGCAAATTTATTATATATTGCACTTGAAATTCTAATACTTTTACCCTTTACATTTATTAAGCCCTGAGTTATAAAACATTAGTTTTGTGCAAGTTTTTCCCACTCACCCTGTATGTCTATGATTTTATTTAGCTTTGTGTGAATCTGTGAATATTTGTGCTTATACACATGTTACACATATCCGTAAATACATATCCACTGCAATATTGTAGTATTTACCATCATAATCCCTGGCGGTGGTATTAGTGGTTTGATTTTACTGTATTGCATTGTTGAGATTTTCATTGTGTGTGTACGGCTCGACAGAAAAAAAGCAGTTTCCTAAACAAAGTCCTCAAAAGCTCATTCACATCTTCACTGAGGCGTGCATCTTCTATCTTTTGTAAATGCGTTAAATAAAATGTATATAGGTACATACATATACAAGAATACAGAAGCCTGTGGGAGACAGGCTATCTAACGGAAACCCACAATTACGTCAAACCTACTAACCACCTCCCTATTCAATTCCGCATCAGCAGGGTGTTATGTTAATCCTAAATACTACAGGCCATGCCACTATGCTCAACAGTCTTTTAGATGCAGGCATATTCTTGAACTGCTACCACAAGGAAGATAATATGGTCGTTGCGGCTAAATTAAGATTTTCCTTGTTTAACCTATCATCTTGCTACTCGTGACCTTTGTTTACTGATATGATGGAGAAATATGGAAGGGGAGGGAAAAAACGTGCCCATTCGTGACCATTGTCGTATCACCATGCTGGATTACCATTACACAAAGGTTATGCACATGCATGACTGCCAGAAAAACTACGCAACTACCTTTCTCCATCTCCGCTAACTCAACCCCGCGTCTTGAGTGTCATGAGTCATGATGTTACTCTTAGTAAACACTGAATGAAATGTCAACAAGTGAATGTATGCCCTATATGCTGGAATCTTGTGTGCGATGGTGAATTTGCTGTATTGTAATCTATGTATATGTGAGAGTTTTATACATTTAACCTAATCCATTAAGTAATAGGGGTGACTGCTCTGACTCTGTGTTTGAAAAATAGAGAAGACGTGAGATACATAGGTGAGGCTGAGAGGCAATCACAAAACGAATAAACCAGTCAGACCAAGCGGAATATGTAGTAGATGCTAGGTTTCTTGGTAGTTTGAATTGAATTTGAATCGGTCAGCCAGCCAGCCAGCCATCAGATCAGCGTCAGTGTCTGTGGCTAGAAGTGCACACTACTGCATTGACTCTACGTGATTCCTTCCTGCTAAAAAACATATTTGAGGATGGATGGAAGATGATGAAGAGTCGTTGAATGAATGACGTGGTTGTCTTATTTTATTAGCGGTCATTTTTTAACTTAAAACATTACTATTTTCGTTGAAATGTTGTTTGTGTATCATCCTTTTCCTCTCTTTTTCACCAGTTTTCTTTTTATTTCTAGTTATTCAACCACCAGCTACTGATCATGCAGAACTTTATACATCAAAGTTTTCTCTCTATATATATGTCGGTTAAAACGGACTGATAGATTTTGTTTGTATAATAAGGAAGGTTTTGCATTTGTGTGGCTATATAATGTTAATCATCGAGGGAAAATGAAACTTTACTATTTGTCGTTGCCACATCACTTATATGATATGTTATACATATATTGGATGTACAAAATTCATTTGATGCTCGCAACAACAACACAGCACCACGCCACATAGTATCGCCCTCATTATTAGTCCGTATCACTTAAATTTTCATACTAACTAACTACTACTGCCCGTTTTCATTAAATTGTTAGTATAACGAGTAGTCTATGAGTAAGTCTATCTATATATTATACGCTTCATCTGAAAGAATCAATAAAAGAGATACATATTTAAATGAGAATGGGGGAGGCATAACATAGGCAACAAAAAAGTTTGTTCATTAGTATGTAACAGAGTAGATGTCTTTGGCTGGCTTTGGGTTTTTTTTATTTATTTTTCCTGACTACACATAACACATACATGATCGACCGACTATGGAATGAAATGAATTCAAGGAAAATAAATAAACAAATAGAGCATCGTGCTTTTTTCTATAAAAAAAAGGATTATATTACTTGCCGAGGAAATATAAAAGATTTCTATTATACTCATATTTTTTGCTTTGTTGTATTGATTTTCTTTTCTTTTTTGCGATGATGGTAAAAAAGTAAAGTTGTTAATATCCAGAGGAGATGGGATCGTGGGAGCAGTGCCAAATGCAATCAAACTCGAACTAAGGATGCATAATGAAGACTTTGTTGTTAATTTTGTATTTTATAATACTTATCGCTGGAGGTTGTTGAACAGGGATTGTATATAGCATACATAATTGTAATGACAATGGAAGTAATAATACGAAAATACGCAAGTATTCTTCTTCTTCTTCTTGTGTTGTTGTTTTGTGTGCGCTATTGTCTGGAATTAACAGGAAAAAGGGAAAAAAATGTTAAAGTTCAAATTTCTCAAGTTTTTTTTCTTTCTCATTCTTACTTTTCCATCTGGGCCGGATAAAAAGAAAACTAAGTGGGTAGAAAAATAGTTTTTGTTCCTTAATGTTAGGATTGGGACGGAACTCACAAATTCACTTTTTCTAGTATTACACAAGCCATCCTCTCTCTGCAAGATTTAATTAAATCAATTCCATATGCAATAATAAAAATATAATATGGTAAAATTACTAATTTGATATTCCGCTCAGGTCTATACCGCTTAAGACAATTCTCACTTGAAGTCTCTTTTGCAGGCTGCAGACAAAAAGAATGTGTCGCTGTCGTCATCGTCGTTGTTACGTTGAAAAAAAATGTTTATTATTAAATATACGAGCCGGTTGGCAACTAGATGAGTTATATGTACTAAAGCATCCGCTTTCCCCACTATATGAATTTCCCCTTTTGAACCTTGTACATAAGTTGGTTGGTGTGGTGGTGAAAAAAAATATGTTGAAAAACTGAAAATCTCAAGTGGGTATGAAAAATTAATATGGAATATTCGAGGACTGAATATTAAATAGTGGTGTGATGTTGTGCTTATTTTAGGGACGAATATGATTCGAATTAGATGGTCTGATGATGGTGCATATGACGCTGACTCACCTTAACTTTCAAAAACAGCTTGTTTTGCTGAGTTGTTGTGCAAAAATATTTCAAAGTAAAAGTTTGATTTAAAACATATGCTAAACTTGGCATTATTTTTGTTTGTTTTTTAATTATTTTACTGAAAACTGCGAAACATCAAGGAAAGTGGATTATTAAATGAAAGTATGTGTAGGTAACTGTTATGCTCAAGAGCAAGCGAGCCCTTTTTGCTACTACTACGTACACATCTGTATCACGTTTTCTATTTTGTTATCAAAATTTTCACTTTATTTTTGCTGACGTTGCGTTGGTGCAGAGAAAATTGGCAATTACTAATGGTTTTTGTGTATGTTTGGAGAGACTTGAGACTGTATTCGGTTTTGGCATTGCAGTTAGTTATTTACATTAGCATGAGCTCTGTGTGTCATTATTGATGAAGCAGCAATGTCATCAAAAACTTTCCTTACCGAATCGCCATACATCATAATCATAATACTAATAAAAAAAAATAAAGTGCATTTTCTCTGACGTGGGTTTATGATTGTATTTATTTATGTGTCTCTGAAAATGGTAATGTTGTTTATGATGAGGGTTTGATGTTGATGATGATGACAATGATGTGAATACTTAATGTTAAATGCCAAATCTTTCTACACGTTTTGTCCGTATGTCAACATCAAACATAACCAGTGAAAGGTAATTTAGGTTTATACATAAATATATCCCTTTTTTCATTCCATATTGTGAAGTAGCGTAGTCGACATGCCAACAAATGAAACAGTTTATTTTTTTACATCATATCATTGTTTGCCATGTTTTATAAAAAATTATAAGTGTATACAATACAGAGATACAGATATGACATATGTACATAATGTTATGTTAGTTTGTTGTTGAAAATAGAAAAGACAGTGGGCGTTTGCTGGCTCGTGCTCCTTCAATGGGCTTCCGTGTAAATATTTATTTATTTGAAATTTGGAATGGAAGCTACAAATATTGTGATGAGTTAGTATTATACTTAATGATGATGGTGTCTTTCAACTGGAACACACAGGCTTCAGATTATATCTCTCTGAATGGCTCAAACTTTAGTGAAATATTGGTATACTATTTGCCCTCATACTTCATTTTCCCTGTTGCTTTAACAGTTTTCTGTTTTTGAAACACATCGAGTTGATGTAATCTTCTTGTTTGTTCTTGTATGCCTGTGTATGAAGGTAGGTTGTATATTCATCACAGCAGAAAGTATTCGCAGAGAATTGAAACTGAAATGTGAATATTATGGTGGGTTGGATAGATGGATGACGGGTGTTGTGATGAGTTACTTGGTAGTTGGTAGAAGAAGATGGATGAACACAAATAAAGAAGCAGCTAACCAGCAGCAGCAGCAGAATAAAAATATCGGCAATGGTAAACTTGGCTGACAAGAGACCCACGCACCTTTGCAAATAAGCTACTTGGCTATTAGACAAGCAACAGTATGGCTGTATGGGTTTCTTTCACATTTATGCTTATATATAGCTTTATGAGAGCCTTTTACAATTCCTAGAATCACTCTTACTCCTACACCACCATCAGCATGTGGTAGTGTGCCAGGGCTGCTGCTGCTGACTTGACGCTTGCATAATGCTTATGCTTGTATATAAAGACCTACTAGGAATATTAATGGGGTCCAAAGAAAAAAGGATGGCTGGTTAGAAGGGAAAAAATAAAATAAATTGTGAAAGTAGAAAGTAAAAGCAACACACACATTTATGACCACCACTGCTACCACGTGACGTATAAGTAGCTGTAGAAAGTTAAACAGGCTGATAGAAAGCTTTTCCTCATTTCATCTCTCTCACTTTCCCCTTATATTTGGTAAGATTATCATTTGTCAAAATGTTTTAATGTCAGCATCCATTTTTTTCTGCCATCATCATCAGAGAAATGACAACGACAGCCATGATATATCGATGATGATGGTGTTGATAAAGTTGGAATTTGTGTGTTTGTACATAGGTATATATCTGTTTGTACTGGGACCAGCTAATGCTGATACTTGTATAATATAGACATTGGGCGTCGTCCTCATTGTCCGATACTCGATAAAAGATATTTTTCATCTATTTTCCCAGTTTTGATTTTTAACAACACAACGAAAAAAGGAAACGCGATACATGTATACCTACATACATAGGTAAGGTACATATATGTATGTATATGCATTGCCAATACTAGTATAAACGTAAGGGAAAAGGGGAAAAGTATTTATAGGGGCACAAAAATGGAACAAGTCTGTTTGCTGGTACTTTACATGTACCTGTAAAATTCCATATGATGCATTTTCCAGTTTGTTGAGTGGTTGAGTAACAAACATAAAACTAACTAACGAGCTACACGAAGTAGATTTTCAAGTAGTTAGTTTTCTGTGATTGTGTTTGAATGGGCCTTCTTGTTATTGTGTTGCATTGCAGTCGTATATAATATACGTCACTCAACTTTTCCCACTGAGAAGAAAAAAGTTGGTTTTAAACTTCCAAGTGTATACAACACACAAGTACGTATTAGCTTGGCATATAACTTGCTCTCATTTTTTGGAGATTCCGGGAAATGGGAAAGTATTCTTGATATGTTGGAAATAGAGATGAGAATAATTATTTTATATATGAAATATATATCTATGGCATAGATGGGTTTCTATATCATATTACCAAATACACATAACATTTGCACATGAATCATCTATATGCATGTACATACTTGGTGTGGTTACAACTTACAACATATGTATATATTACTCTCCACGGGGGCATTGTTTCAAAGGGCGAAAATAATAATTTTCTTGTTCCTGTTATTATTGCTAACGATCATGATTGCAGTTCATAATGATATATGAATGCTCGTAAAGATTTCCGGTGTACTCGGAGGAAGCAAGGTTCATCTGGGCTTTGTGAGCTAGAAAGCAAAGTAATCTTTGAAGTGGAATGTTCATGTTGTTGTAAACAACAGGCATTACATTTACCACCTACGTTTGTATTTGAAAGTACGTTTGGAAAGTTTTGAGTCATGGGGAAACATGACACATATGACAAAATTACATTATTTCATATTACGTAAATATTGGCAAAGGGATGTGTAATATTAAAGCTCAAGCATTAATTAATTATTCAGGCGGAAAGTAGCAGGCGGGCAAAAAGGAAAGGAAAAGGATTCAGGATTCCTATTTAGAACTCATTCCAAAATGTAAATAAGAATAATAAGTATAACTACGACACAAAACATGTCGGGGAAAACCAAGCCAAGTAAGCTGAGAGTCAAAACAGCGTTTTATTGCTTACTTCCAGTACAAACCACCGCCACACACACTTCCATCCCATTTTACTCTCTTACAATAATAACCTGACTACCACTCCATTCTACTTTATACTACACTCCACTTCATTTCATGAAGAAAACTCAAGTGACTTCTCTAAGGCTGCACTGAATTAGACTGAAATAGAGAAAGAGGAGAAAGGAAAGAAGTGGAGGAATAGTAATGTCGCTGTTATTGCTGTTGTTGTTCTTGCTGTTGTAAAGTTCAGCCTTTCTCTTGTCACTTTTTATTTCCTTTTAATCTTCCTCTTCCCATCTGGATCTGGGTATTATTTTTACCTTATAAGAAGTTAAAAAGTTTAAGAGTTGTAGTAGTGCTAGAACTACTTGCCAGTGGCAGCAAAAATACTAATTTATTTATTAACATAGATACATACTTACAAACACACACACATACACATCTACATAAATGCCCCGTTAAATATTTAAACGTTCAATTTACTGGTGTACTCGCACCACATAATCATATTGTAGTGTTTGGCGGTGGTGGGGTATGCTTTAAGCTCACTTACGTAACTGACTTGACTACAACTTGCAAAAGTAATAACAAGAAGAGAAAATGACTACATGCATGCTTTGAATTTTTCATTGTCAAGTACAACGTACATAGTAATAGTTAAGCTTTTCCTCCATGGTACTTATATCCATGCTGACTTACTTGGTGTAAATGGAGAAAGATGTATGTAGTAATCGTGCTTATAATTCTTGCCTGGCTGGAGTAAGTTTGTTGCGGGGTTGCATTATAGTTTGTATTTACTGTAGTACGTGTGTATACTGTATAAATAAATTAGTAATTACTTGGAAAATATTGAATACAGGCTGACAAGTGACATGCTCATACTTTCGGGTATTACTACTACTACAGCTGGTGGTGGTGGTGGTGCTTGCTTCTCAACTAACTCCAATTTTTAAAATTGAATTAAGTATAATGCCTGCCTACCTGCTTATTTATAAATGTATGCCTACATTGCATCAAATGCGTGCTTAGTAGTGCAGTGCAAGCACGAATATACATATTTCACTTCCCATCACCCAAACATGATACTTTTGCTACAACATGCATCCCCACCCCCACACTCTCATCATGAAATGAATTTAAATGTGTACGTGTGTTTGAGAGTAAAAAGAAAACTTGAGTGTGTGATATGATGAACCATATAAAAGAGCTTTATATACGCGTAAAAAAACCTTTCTCATTTCGCTTGAGTCATGTGTAGTGTTATTATAGTAGCCGTCGTAGCATTGTATTAATGTCGTAAAAGTAGGAAGGAAGGATCTCATCTCATCTCATAGCCCATTCCTCTGTCATCAATTTTCACTTGACGCTGTGCCATGAAGTAGGGTATACGGCAGGCAGCATCGTGTCGTGCCGTGGTTGACAATTTTACGAAATGAGACTACTCGAGTAGTAAAGTAGTCAAGTGGTGGTGATGGAGATGGCTTGGTTTGGTTGCTTTATTTCACACATATTATTATGAATATCTTTTGTCCCTTATCTCGTAAAAGACATATGTATATTGTAGTAGTAAAACAGTCATGAAATAGGATTAGTAAGAAGTAGCTAAATGGAAGCCGTAGGCTAGGAGGACGCATTTTATATAGCTTACAGCTATAGTGTTTACAGAAATAGACAAAACAAAAAAAAACGCGAAGCGGAGGAGCAGGTACGTGAAACAAAAATAATTTCCTCTATTCTGGCAAAAAGGGAAAATAAAATTTGTTCTCCTCCCACACACATAAAACACAGGCAGTTGCTAATATCACACAGGAGCATTAGTTAGTTAGTAGACACTAGACATAGCATGTTTATTCTCTGTGTGATGTGAGATACTTTGGTGTCGGTGCAATAGCACAGGTGGGTAGTAGTAGTAGTAGTATTAGCGCGTAGATATTCCATAACTAACCTACCTAGCAAGTCTTCGCAAAGCTACGCAATAACAACGACAAAAACCAACGAAGTAGCATAATAATAATATGTAAGTTGTTTATGTAGTGGTGTGGTACAAAGGTGGAATGTGGCATTGTTAGCTGTGGGTTCTCTTCGTTTAAAGGCGGAAGTAGGATTTACTTGGTTGCAAACAAAACACAAAGGGAACCAACAGGCAATAATAATAACATGGGATGTGTGTGCTCATTCTTTTATTGTTTCTAACTTAAGACTCTTATTACAAAAGGCTGCACAACATGTCATTTGTCAAGTTGGAATTAGAACGACAAAAACTTCAAAAGAATGGTATATTTAATATAATATGTATTTTGTAGCCCAAGAGTTGTTTGTTATACTTCTTTTTACGTAACTATTTTCATATGATTATGTTTTGCTGCTTTTATTTCTGTAAAAAAACTATAAATGGGAGTTGAGCTGGTTTGAAGGACAAATCTAAAGTCAAACCAATATTATGTACCTTCTGTAGCAGTACTCACTGAATCTCATTTAACTAAAAATACACATATCCAATTTATTTAAACCCAAATACAACCATTTTGATATATTATTTGTATATGGAAGGAAATAAAGGTGAAAGCATGATGGACAATGATAAATTTAGTGTAACTAGCTGTGGTTAATCATAAAGAAAATATCAAGTTGCCATAAATGGGTAAAACCAAACAGTATGAGCGTTTTGAATGAGGGAGTAATTTGCTTTGAATAAAAACCACAACTTATTATACCTTTAACATACATTATTTGTCCATTTAATACGCACCAATGAAGGATGGTAGTGTCGGCGGAGCCATATATGAAATGCCATGAAAATATTTTTCTTTCCTCTGTTGTCTACGCCTTCTTATGTACTACTATATTCGCCATGCTGTTCGGCTTAGGAAGGCTACTTGTGGTAGGATAATGTCTAATTATGTTAATAGCAGGAAATTCTTTTACATTTTCATGTGTAATTCCCAGAGGGAAAGGGACATGAAAAAAAACTTAGATAAATAGTGTGTCAGCTAAACTATTTTCTTATTCCTGTTCAACTGATGACACACATTATTGCCATTATATTGAATTGAATGGGAAAGTAAGTTGCAAAACTTTCCTTCAGTTGTAGGCTTTCCTTTGCAAATGTGTGCGTTGTATTTCTTATAATAATCCATGCCTAGCATGCATGAAGGGGTGGATTAGCGGATGTAGTCATAATTCTTTGTAATATTTATATGGTTTACATTGCATGATAGTTATTACGATTTTCATCTGCAATTCGAGTTCAAGGTGTCCCTTTCGTCTTTACATTGGTTGCGTATTGTGCGCGGGTCCATTATTATATGTGTACTATGCAACGCATAGTATGCATACAAAAGCACTGTTCACTGAAACTCTTTGTTTTTTCTTCTTCATCTGGGAAATGGGGAAACGATAGGTTGCACATAAATCAGTACGAAGACAATGACAATATTAAAAGTTATATTTCATGTTTGATACCATCTTGGGATATTTTATTGCTCATCATTTTAAGGAAATCTCGTTTGGGGAATTGTGGAACTGCCCCAGTTAAAAACCATTTTTTGATTGTAAATTTTTTCATACTCGCGAACTAATACTGGTGTCATTAAAACATATCATGTAACGTTGCGTTACCGTCATAAAGTACATTCCCATTCGAGTACACATACCATGATGATTTATGATTGATAGAAATCCACGTTGGTCATGCTAAGGTAATAATAATGGCAAATAATGATGATAGATAATGATGCCGCCGGTGTCATGTATTCCAATCAAAACTTAATAAGTGAGGGAATTTCACATGCAGTAAGTTGCAATCTTTCATTAGCATTACAGCCAATAAAAGTTTCAAAATAACTGTAGAAAATTTGTTTGTTCTACTCTTCTCATAATTGTTCAAATCTTATTTTTTTCTAATCCTGTGAGTTCGCAATGGAACACAATCACTTATTTCATGTTTTTATTTATGATTAGCTCATATAAATGTACCTATGGAACGGAAAATTGCGCTTATTTTTAAACTCACAGACTATTCATGAGGTTGCACATAGCTGTAAGTGGATCATAGTAGATACATGTGATAATACGTTGATAGTTAAAACCTGAAAAAAATGACAACCAACTAGAATTTTCTTAAATTGCCTCGTATATTTCACAGCCATACATGGCAAAGAGTTATTTGTCATTATAGCAACATTAGCACCAACCTTAACTTAACTTGTCTCACGTAACAATTTTTTCTTCTTCTCCCTTTATCATTCATTATCAAGTTTTCTCAAACATATTTTTCATTCAATTTATTTTAAGCAGCCAGTCTGTGGTGATTCTACTTGGCACGTGATTCATCAGTACATAATAATTTCGGATTTCAAACAAATCAAGCAAATATATGTATACACCTCTCGTATGGCTAAATAATAGTAAGCCGTTTTTTATTTGTATGCCTGAATTTACAAGAATACCTGAAAACATAATATGAGCAAAGTGCAAATATAAAAGTACATGGTTAACTATACAAGTGACCGATGATACCAACACCGACCGATGACACATTCCACATTGCACCACACAGACAATCAAGTTAAATATTTAGCATTGCTCATTTTTCACATTCCTTATGATTACTTACGACGATGCATTTTTTTTGCAATAAGTGACTGTTCGCGATAGTTATTATTATTTACTGCTGGTCACCATAATACAAAGTTGCAAAAAATGCAAACCTAATAATAATACATAGTCATAAAAATGGCAACAAAGGTCTCCTCTTCTTATCACTTTATGCCCTTATTGCTCCTTTGAAAAATATCTAGAGCTGTAGGACAGTAGAACTCACTGACTTTTACGAATGCAACTGTGTATGTATCTACTTAATATACTTTAATTCATCATGCAATGTACATATAGTGCATTATAATAAATATTATGCACCTATGTAAAATGTACACACACAGACATGCTTCTTCTTACTATTAATATGTATGTTCGTGTGAACTGTTGCATTTAAAAAAAATATATATATATATATTATTATAACAATTTGCCATGATAGTAGTAATAGTAGTAGTGGTGGTATGTATGCAAGTTTTTTTTATTACGTTTCTTTCAAATAGCTAGAAAGAAACAAGATTTTTTTTCTTATTTTTTTCTTCTCGTGTTCAATTGTGGTTACTCTCTGCTCATCTAACTACGACCACTGACTGTGATATGAGTTAGTGTAATGACTGATAATAATAGTTATAGTAATTGTTCACTTGTTTTTCTTCAGGAGATGTTACTGTATTACTTTGTTGTGTTTAAAAAAAAGTGTGTGTTATGTATGTGCGCTGAAAGCTATGTGAATGAGAAACCGTAAGGAAGGAAGAGGAGGCTCATGCTGCTGCATCTACTGCTGCCATGCTACATGCCATGACTCAAGTTTCAAGTTGGCTCGTCTTTTTTTCTCTCTTTAAAAAAAACTAAAACTGATCATCATCGTCATCATGTGTGTTGTGCTGTTGTGTTATCTTTCTGCTGTGATTTGATTTAAGTGCTCACAACACAAAAGTACATTTATTAAACGTCTTGTTTCAAGCCAGTGACTTGCTTAATTGACAAAATGTATCCACTACCCAGCGTGCTAATGCCAGTAATACTATGTATTATTATGATGCAGGCTCTTCTTTCCTACCTTCTCACCTGTTTCCTTTATTAGTAGTTGTTGTAACAAAGAAAATCATCATCGCCGGCATCAAGTGACGTTCGTTCAAATTTTCATTTTTCTCGTGTTCCAATTATTTCATGTCATGTTGACTCGGTTCACTGTTTCGTTTTACTTATCTCGCAAAAAGCTTTTCAAGTCTAACTGAGAAAAAGAAAATTAATGTCATCTTGAATGACATGTAGTGTGTCGTCTTTTGTGAGTGGGTATTATGTGTATGTGAGTTGAAACATAATGTTAAAAACTAGCTTAGGTACAATCATTGCTTTTGTTCAGTTCAGAAAATAATATACCATGTACGCATGTTGGACTACCACATCCGCAGCTACTGGACTCTAGTGGTAATTGATTATAACCTTGTTACGTTAAGAATAACCATGTAACCGTAATATTCTAAGTAATTGAACTAAATCTGCAGGAGGTTTTAATATAACGACAAAGGGTTAATAGTAGCGATGCGAATATGAAACCATATTTAAAATACTCATATATACATACATTTCGTCACTTTGGGGGGGGGGTACATGGAATAGGTTGCATTTTTGCAGGATATATATTATTGTACCACAGAAACTTGTAGGACAAGCAGACGTTGCGGCGTCAGTGATTCAGTAAAGTAGCCAAGCCAACGCTACTTATTAATTAATGAACAAAGTCGCACGTGCATAGAGCCACAGCAGCATGAAAATCATTTGGTACACATATTGCTTGTGTGTAGTGTTCTAAGTAAAATATTATAAGAAAAACAATTGAAATAATACATTGTTTTGTATTTGTAACCATGCAACAGTGAAAAATGTCTTTTTTCGGAATGACGAAGACGAAGAAAAAACCAAACAATTTGTGTGTTTACAGCATCGTAGTAGGTTGGGTTTAGTGGATGAACAAAGTCGGCTAAATAATTTAATAATAATTAATACATTTATTCTTCTGTTCAGCTAATTTCACGCTCTTGTTATGGCGTTTCTGAGGCCAAGATGTGTCTCCCTTGGTTGAAGTGGGTCACACACTATGTAATGGTGGTCACTTATTAATAAGTATTACACTTATGAAGTTTGCTTTGCCAAAGCTGTGAATGAAAAACGCTCAAAACAGTTGATGAGATAGAGTTGAAAATTCGCAGTTTTTTTTACTTCTAATGCTCTCCTTTGGGTAACAACAATATAATTACTAAGCTTTAACCTTCTGTACGTAAAGGTCAGTTAAGATCAAATGATTTTTTTCCATCAAAGTGAGCAAATATTTATTTTTTAAACAGCCAAACTAAGTTTATATAAAAAGCTTCTTTTCATTTCAATAAATTTTGTAGTTTTGACATTGTAAATTTACTTTTATCTTTCGGGGAGACTTGCTTGTGAGGAAACAAAACATAATTTACAAGATCTGAGTCTTAATAAATGACGACTTAAATGCTACTTTAACTGACTCCGCCATGAACTGCTAGTTGAGAGCGCGTACAACATTACCAGGATGCTTTATGTTTTGAAATAATATTGCCTAAACAGTTTAGGCTAAACTCAATTGAAAATTCACGAGTTCAGCAAAAATAAAATAATTATTATAATTTGTATGGGGTCACTCGAAGGAAATCATATTAATCACATATCGATTTGAACTCCTTGTCCACTTTGTTTTTAGATATTCATGAAAATATGGGGGTTACGTCAGCAAGCCAAAAAAAAAATTTATTGCATGCCATCATGAATTGAATGTTAAGCTTATCATATTTAATCTTGTGCTACATACAACGCCTTGACTGTGAAATTCATCCTCATAGTCACAATTATGAAGCAACTGACTTTTACTGAATGATTTCATGAAATGAGGAATTGGTGTCAATTGGTAGTTCAACGTTTCGTTGCATCGTATAAAATTTTGTATTAATAATTAATGTGTATTATTTGTACTTTCCAGGCCAGTTAATGATTCAGAGCAGATCGACCAAGGTACCTCACAGCTGAAGAATGATTACACTTCGAGGAGTGCTGGGTGGACGGAAGCTGCTCCTAATATTTGTAATTTTAGTTGCTCCGTCTTTTTACTTGCTCCTCTTTATCAGGAGTAGTGATTCTGGGCAGTGTCAATTCGTAACTAGTCGTGAAGTAAGTCATAGATCATAGATGTAACATAGTCACAATAATCAGACCGTAGACTTGTTAGTGATCATTGAACACTCACGAAACAAGCAGAAGTAGACTTGAAATGTTCATTTATTTTCTTTCGTTCGTCCCAATAGACCGTTGTGTTTGGAAATGATGGGAAAGCTCATACGTACGACCGGTCGTCTCCATTTATTTTCATTGGAGGCTTTCCAAGATCGGGAACGACTCTGGTCAGAGCAATGCTAGATGCTCATGGTGATATAAGATGTGGAGAGGAAACGCGTGTTGTTCCAAGGATACTACAGCTTGCCGCACAATGGAACAGATCGGCAAAGGAAACGAATCGTTTACACGAGGCTGGGCTTACTGATCAGGTTGGTTGATAGTTGAAGCAGCAGAGCTAGCTCAAATTAGTACGTATTATTACAACAGGTTTCATTCCATTTGTTTCTATCAGAAGGGGTAGAAGAAAGAGGAGAAAAAAGAAAGAAATCCTGTAAAGCCTTCTGTTGAATTCTTAATGTATCTTTATGCCCCAGTGCTGTCGTTCGTTTTTCTCCTTGAAATTATTTCAATTGAGGACTTTCTCCCACATCACATCACTATTCTGTTTATCTTGTAGATTATTGGAGATGCAGTGGCAGCATTCATTCTTGAAGTTGTGGTAAAGCATGGAGAGCCAGCTCCTCGAATATGTAACAAAGATCCCTTCACTCTCAAGTATGGGGTTTATCTTCTTAGGCTCTTTCCACGTGCCAAATTTATTTTCATGATCCGGGATGGTAGAGCCGTTGTTCATTCGCTGATCAGTCGAAAGGTGAGCTGCTCATACTGTTGAAATAGAGTTGAGTATTGGATGATAATATAGATAAATTACTTTGCGTAATGATAATGGATTTACGACGTTCAATATCCCTTAATGGGTAATGTAAACTTTCTAAGCAAACTCTCAACTTAAATGAAAAATGTACTTAAACTTTATCATGGTACTTTCAGGTTACTGTAACCGGATTCGACCTAACAGACTATAGACAATGTTTGACCAAATGGTCCAACTCCATGAAGACAATGCTGAAAGAATGCGAAGAGCTTGGACCAACAAAATGCTTGAAAGTGAAGTACGAAGACTTAATATTACATCCAAAACCTCAAATGGAGAAGATACTCAAGTATCTCGATCTCCCGTGGATGGACGAAGTGCTTCATCACGAACAGTTTATTAATAAACCTGGGGGTGTTTCCCTCTCAAAGTGAGCTAACCATTGTCAACTAGCAAAAATAATTCGGCTATAATGATGCGATGCTCAATTGAGTTGCTCAATAACTTTATTTATGTTGACAGAGTGGAGCGGTCCTCCGATCAAGTCATCAAACCTGTAAACGTGGAAGCATTAAGCAAATGGGTAGGGGCAATCCCAGAGGACGTTGTGGAAGATATGGACACAATTGCTCCAATGCTAGCAACACTAGGTTATGACCCCAAAGCTAATCCACCGAATTATGGCGCACCCGATCCTGAAGTAGCTACGAATACATACGATGTCATCAAAAACCATGACAAATGGACGAAAGCCGTTCAAGACGTACTACTAAAGTCAAAACATTTAACATCATAGGGGATAGTTTAGAATTAGGGGAAGAAACAAATTATTTATTTATTTTTTATTACCTTCTGTCTCAAAATCAACCTAGTTGCTTTCCTTTATATAAAAAAAATATTAATGTGAATTTTACCTGACTTCCAGTCAACCATTATATAAGTATATATTATGTATACATATATACAATATATATTTACATACATGCATACTAGGTACATTTATATATTCCAAAGTTTACATGTTGATGTGTGACCAGTAAATGGCTGCAAAATGTGTAAAGAAAAATTATAAGGTGCCAACACGTATTCAATCATCGACGCTTGTGTCTCTTTTTACCCACATATGGGAACTATCAAACGTCAACTTGGGCATCTGTACCTACAACGAAAAAGGGCGGACGTTGATAAACGAATACATACAAATTATGTAGCTAATAAGTAAGAAAACCAAAGTCTAACAATATAACCTGTCTAGGTATGAGAGGTAAGAGGTAAACTATACTTTCAACTTGTCATTGGAAATCCGGTTTTAAATACCACATCATTAATATAACATCTATTACGGGGATAATGCTGATTTTTAGACTGATCTCTACAAAAATACTAACTAAATGGAATGCATATACAGATAACAAAAAGTCTAGCTTTTTTTGTTATCTACAAAATGGCCAAAGAAATTTAACATTGTCACTGCTCTCCACTAAAAACCGAAATAATGATAAATAATGACATTCACATCAACACTATACGTCAATCTAGTAAGCGTTGTTGAAATATAGATGCTGGCAAAATAAAAATTTCCAGGGGGCCTATCAAAATTATACGAATATTAATGCTTTCGTTGCCTAGAAAAAAAAAAGAATTTTCGGTATCAACGACTAAACTGACCAGCCAATAATCTTCCTTTGTACCGCAAGTAAGTTTCCATTTCTCCTGTAATCATGTTTGCTAGATAGCTGACTGGATTCCTTTAACGAATTGCAACTCAGCCGATTATAATAATATTAAATTATTATAAATAAATAGGGTAGCAGTAAATGTTTTAATCAATCTATATAAATGATGATCGTAATATTTCATTCCTTCGCATGATATGAAATATTAAATACATGTGTTACATATTATATTATATGTAAATTTGACTGATGTTCTTGTAGATAAAAGTGTACTTTAAAATATATATGTATCCATATGTACTACTACTATTTATTATCATGTACTTTTAAAATTTCGAAGTGAGCTTTTTATTTTAGTTGTTTGTATAAAGATGAGAATGTAAACGTCATCCGGTTTTAAAAACTCTTTTATAATACCTACACATCCCTACAAATGTAAATGAAATAAAAAAATGTTTGTAGTTTGTAACTGGATTATTATTATTAAAACTATCTTGCTATGTATATGTAATTAGGTTTTTGGCCAGATAATTGTGTGATTTCTTGTCTTCAAAGTATTTTGCTGTGCTCTATGTAAAGGGTGTAAAATAGATTTTAACCACTTATCAATATTTTACATGTAAGAAATACTCGTACATACTCTATGTTAGCTCATTCTTGAAATTTGTCTATCCAGCAGTAGTCTTGTTCAGTAAATACTATTTGTTGTGAAGAATGAGCGTAGCATTTTTCTGTAGTAAATGTTTTAGGTAGTAAGTTACAAAACTCATATTTTATCCATTAAATTAAAATAGAGATTAAAGTAGTTTATCGTTGTTCAAGTTGATTGTTCCAAGATACATCAGGCTCTAGTACTATATCTTTGTAATTTCCTTAAAATAATTATTATTGTGATTGACCAGTCAAGATTCGTTCATATTTATTATTACTTCAATTAAGAAAAGGTAGTTTAGATTTACTTCCAAACAGCACCAAATGGATTTTAAAAACATTTTCAATCTCTACTTGTAACGTATATTTGTATCAGAACTAATAATGGCATTTCGAAGCATTTTCTCTTTTTCAAAATCAAAGTCGTAAATATTGTATCAAATGAATCAATCAATCAGGACCGTTCTTTCAATATTAACTCACAAGAGTCAAATTTCTAGGATATATAACGTCGACTAAGAAGACATATTTGTGTAACTTGTAATAACCTTAAATAAGTACTTGTTCCAATTGTGCTTTCGACCCTCAACATATACTTATATAGTGTAAACGAAGGAACATAAATGGTAATCAACTTATTTCTGATGAATGAATGTAAAGCAAGTACTAATTACTTATTATTATTATTATTATTACTAAAAAAATAATCCAATGATGTAAAACTGATATAAAAAATGTGATTTCTGTTTTTTCAACTTGAATACAAAAAAGTACGGTAAACCTACCTATCAATAATATTATATATATATATATATACATATATATTTGTACTTGTAAACAATAAAAAGGAACTATAACATTTGTAGACAAAAAATTTAAATGTTATTTTACCAAGTGTCTTGTTGGGGAAGTAAAAAAATCACTTCAAAAAGTATAATTACGTAAAAAAAATACTTTCAAGAACTTATTCATGCTCTTCTCAACTTGTAATTCAAGATGTATTTTATCATTATAAATTATCCTGTTGTAATTTGTAATCTAACTAGTGATACATATATTCTGTAAAAAACCGTATTCGTAAAATACATAAATGTATACACTAATTTTATTTACATGTTTGTCGGTGAGTATGATGTTATAATTGTAGTTTAAACACTGAAAACGTAAAAAATAATCGTGTCATATATCCTCTATTTATAATGACAAAACTTATGTATATACATAAATTGTAATTTGTACAGACACAAAGTAAAAAAATGTATAGTAATGTCTTAACCTTTATCTAATTATTATTGTTATTATGATTTGCAGTAATTCTTCGTGTTCCCGTGATCGATATAAGTAATTATAAGTGTCGTTCTCGTTTAAATAGATACGCTTTTATAATGTCACCATGTTCAGCAAGTCCCTTCCACTTTTATTTTGAATTTTACTGTTTAGATTATTATTTTTAAGAGCCAAGTAACCAACTTTAGTTACGTTTCACAACAAAAAACCTTTACAACTGCTCCAATGTACATACATACTACATTAATTAATGTAATTATTAAGTTGTTATAATAAAAAAAACATATTCTGCTATAATAATACCTACCTATTCTTGTTAATATTTGTTACGTTGATACATATACTTTGTTGTACAATTTGTGTGCTTCATGATTTAAAAAATGCACATAAAAACACTTCGATGTTTGTTTGTATACTGCACGTGTGTTTTATACCGCAAAACAAAACAGAATAGTCGTGAATTTCGGTGTAAAATGATGTTTAAAAAAAGATGATGAATAATATGCATTACTTGATAAAAACATTATAGCTTAAATAGAAAAAAAATTATTTATTCAAAATATAACCCATATCATCATTAAGATTTTGATGTGTTACTGCTGATATAAATGTCATACTACCTCACAACCTCCGTTTAAAAAATATTAAGATATAGTGTGACAAAACAAAAAATGAATTATTTCTAAAAAAAAATGAGTAAAAAATTAAAACAAGTGTCAAAAGAATCTTGTGTACGGATATCTTTTTTTGCATAACGTAGTCATCCGTTTGTTTACATGAGCTTTTAAAAGCTTCCCGATCGTAATTCCCAATGTGGTGTAACTAGTATTTTTTGTTACTTATTTTTGTGAATAGCCAACGCAGTTCCCATCTGCGTCTACTCCAGAGAGCTGTCCCGATTTACATAAAATAAGCCCTTATAAACTATTAAAGGCTGTGACTACAGTATATTTCATTTCAAAGTGTTATTATTGGGGGCCGAGCATACACCATCAACACCTTAAAATTATACTGCACGATTTCTCTAAATACGGGAAAGGACATGGCTCATTCATAAAATATTACTTGTGTTTGAAAGTAAGGCACTTTTAAAATATTCCTGATTCCTGGGAACAAAATATTTAATGGGGCATATCTGACGACGAAGGATCAGCACAGTCATGAATTTACAATGAATGACGGCTATCCAAACTGATACAATCATTGTCCTTCGTTCAGTCAACTTATGGCGCCATGACCATAGACAAAGGAAAAATAATGAGATTTGATGTGACGCAAACAAGTAAACAAAGTTGAATTGGGAAGATGGAAAGGCTTTCCAAGAAAAGAGAAGTGGAAACCTTATAGATTGTAGGACAAGGTGAAAAGAGTGGAGATGCGGGGGGAAAGCGCTAAGCGTAAAAGCAACCTATTTCCTTCTTTTTGCATTCTCTCTCTCTCTCCATCACTCAAGTAATCTTGTGCTTGACTCTTGCAAAAAGCAATCTATCTGCTCTGCTCCCTTTTATATCATCATCATCTTTTCTTCTGCTGTCCGATCTGCCTACACACAACAACAACATCAACAACACCATCAAATCAACTGTGTTTTTGTAAGGAATCTTTTACTGTATTTATGGACATAACATACGTCTTACATCTTAATACTTGTTAGCAGTCCACCTCCACCTTCTCGCTCTTTGTCCTTCTTTCTTGCAATTTAATAACATTACCATATTTTAAATTCCTCTTTTTGGTCAATTTAAAATGATTGTTGCCTTTTAAAAAATGGAAATAAGTTGATAATGTGAGTGTACAATACAAATTGCTACGTTTCCTTTTACTGTTTTGTTTATTATTATTATTATTATTAAATAAATGTTAAGGTGCAAACAATCAAATATAAGTGGAAATGGATAAGAATTTCACTTTCCAAATTCCTTAAAAAGGGAAAGGTGTCCTGGGGGAGGTTGGTGATGAAGGAGACGGACAAATGACTCCGACCAAACCAAAAATAATAATTCAGCAATACAATTAAAATGTCAGTTAATTTGTATATATGTTCATTTTCTCAAAAAATAACCTTATAAGTTCAAGTTTAGTTGATAAATTGTATTCGTAGGACGTTCCAAGGTTTGTTTGTTTTTAAATAGATAAGTATACGTAAGGTAGCCCAGTTTTGTGACCTTTCACTCCAATAATAATAATGTATAGAGTGGTACAACATATATCCAAGTACAAGACAACTATAAAAGGCTGATTTTATGAAATTAAATGTTGTCAGCAAGGTAAATAGTAAAAGAGGTAAATAAACCTTGTAAGTATGTATGAGTATTGGATAGATAGATAGCAACAGGACCCAAGGTCAAGGTCAATGTTCCGGATCTTTGTCTAATTTTACTCCTTGTGTACCACAAATGTCAACACATCATAAGCGCACAAAGGACACGAGAAGTGTTCCATTGAAATATCTTGATGCAATAATAAATCCTTAAAATGCCTGTAAACAGTAAACCATAGCCTTATAGTTAAGTGTCGTGTCGTTTCGCATAAATGTCGTGTTTGTGTATTGTGTCAAGTTCTAGTTTGTACTTTGTGCTGATGTACAAACTGGTCCGGTCATACCAGCTAAAAAATAAAATAATGAACAAGCGTGTGTCCAAATTTATTCATTGAATGAATAAAAAATTACCAGCTAGAAAATGCACATTTGTCAGGTACAAATTTCAATGACAATTTATGGATGACTGGTTTCATCATCACCATCGACTTTGCTGTAAATGGACTGTTAACTTTCGATGAATAAATCAACAGTAACTTTATGTGCATTAAACACAGCAACTTCATGAATACAAGGCTGAATGAGTGGTGGCGGAGGTGGAAATCACATCATCATCGTCAACACAATAAAAACAAATTGCAAGCGTGTAGTAATAATTTTAGCATAAACTGTGGAGAAAGTTATGGGGGAGGTGTTTGATGGAAAGTCGGCGCAGGATGGTCGAAAAACTTTTATTGAACAAACACAATCAGCTCGGAAGAAACGAGCAGAAGTCATGCAGCGTCAAGAGGCTGCTGTAGTCATTATTCGATTTCTGAGAAGGCTTGTCCTTCGAAAGAAATCAAGGGAAAGAGCCAAGTAAGTATAATGCATTTACTAATCTTAGAAACTGTCTTTTTGCGGTCAATTTGAGAAACTGAATGTTTGAAACGATTAAACTTTTTTTTTGACAGGGCTGAATTTATGAAGCTGATGAAGTCCTTCAGTCCAACAGAGGTTGAAGGGAAGCTAAAATGTCTAGTGTTTTACGAAAAGGCGTATAGACTGATGAGACGAACTTGGTTCGTCGATTTTGAGTGTTTAGAGCAAGTTTGCAGGTATGATTAAAGTTTTAAAATGATCAACATTTTTATGCATATGCATACAAACTAAAATTGTAATTTAAATCCGTATGTGTTCAGGTACATCAACTGGAGTGCCACGCAAAATGATGGTCAATATTGCTACTTATCAATTGGAATGATGAAGGACAAAGCAGTGAGATGGCTGCAGCATTTAAAAGATGTTCTGCTAAATTGTTTGAATTGGGTATTGACAACAACCTTATTTATTCAGGCAACTTAAAATTGGTTACTGATAACTGGATTGGCATTTTTTTTACATATGATGGTATACTTAGATATGTCTGCAATTTATTATATTGTTTCATAGTTGAAAGAGTTGCGCCCGGTGTTGGTTATCGATGTTAACCGAATGGCTCTAGTCCTAACCACAGTTGTCTTCCTTACATCAATTGAGAAATGGCCGATTCTCAACGAGGAAAAATATAAAATGTTGCGAATTCCAATGAAGCGGTTCACACAGACATTAATAGTCTGCTTAAAAGGCGGAGGATTCCTTAAAACAATTAATGATCTCTTGGAACAAGCATTTGCTCGCTCTGGACAAGTAAATGTCTTTATTTATTAAGAATTTGTTCTCACCTAGTATTGTTTTATTATTATTCTTGAACGAGTTAAAATGTTTATTTCAGCTTCCGTTAAAAAGATCTTGTCTCTGGGCAATGGCAAAATTAGTCAATCTCACGTATCAGAATTCAGATTCGGACGGCGCGGAATGGCTATGCTTGAAAGAGATGATTCTGAAAATTTTTGTCGTTCCCGGATACATAAATTACATACATGCTATGTGTCCTGAGGCCTTAGATTTATCTAATTTTCCTGAAATGGTGAAGTGTGCCGCAGAGGAAAATTTATCGGAACAAGTCAATGCAAATGATGCACTTTGTATTCTCGCCAACTTCGTACAATTAGGAGAATACAGTGGTCAGCTAAACGAAGTCTTCTATCCACATTTCGCAGTAAGATACTAAACTTCTTTTTTTTATTATAAAAAAACCTGATATTTTAGTGACAGTTTCCATGGTTTCTGACAAAATTGTCTGTATGATCACAGAAACTCATCAATAATCTATTGTGGAACAATTGCTTGAAAAAGATCGAAGGGTCAACTACTAGAAACTGGCACCCTATTTTAGGCTGGATTGACTGCCCTGTCAGAGAATCTGTGATACAAAAGCAGTCCATTTTGAATGAACAACTGGCATTTCTCTGGGGACTGGCCTATCAAGAGGCAGTATTTTTCCCATTGTACACTTTTTTGGCTAATTGTGCTACTAATTCTCCTGCAGAACCTGCTAGTAAATCATCCTCTCAGACACATCTGCATCAGCAGCAACAACAAATATCAGCCCAGCAAAGTTCAAGTAATACATCGTTACAATCAACTTCCAGTGCATCATCATCTTCATCCAAGTCGGCTTCAACACTGAAGTCTAGTCTGGTCAAGGCGTTCAGAAAGGCTCTGTTTTTAGATGGGATGCAAGGCAATAGTGGCGCTACCATCAGACTTACCGCTGAAATTACAGTTCTTGTGTCCGAGGCGTGTAAACTTTATTACAACATCTGCACATCATTTTCTTTGTAAGTTGACCCCATGTTTTATTATTAATCTTGCCATAAGTTGTATCTCAACAAATATACTTAAATCCGGCTGATACTTTTGTATAAAAGATGTAAGCTAGATTTTCTCACCGGAATTTGCTTCAAGCAGTCATCCAAATTACTGATAGCATTGTGGCAGTTCCTAAAACTTACTGGGGTGGGAATAAAAGACTCCGCCGTAAAATGTTGGGCCGAGTTATTACTTAACAATATCGAGCCGGTTCAAGAACATTTATTGGTGCTTTCCACTGATGCAATGAACCACTACATAACGTAAGTTTCTCAAAGCTATAACGTACATCCATTCATGTTCTGGAGTCTTATATTTGGGTTTTAATGCGCAGGATATTGGATGACCATGAGTTTTATGAAGCTCAACCTGTATTTCGTATCGATGAATTACGACAGGTGTCTGGTTTTCTTAATCAGTTATGCTACAGGTTAATAACCCATTCCAATTATCACATGATAAAAGATTCCATCTGGGGATCGCTGAAAACGCTACTGATCGCGTTGTACCGGAGAGATTGTCGAAAGCGCTACTGTCCTGAAGACCATTGGTTGGTTGAAAATGCCAAAATGAACCAGCTTATTGTTGACATTGAAAAGGGCAGAAAGCATGCAAAGGTGAAAAATATAAATATGTACATGCTAACTAAAGGGATGAAAGTTAAATAGAGCTGATCCCTCCTTATGCTGTTTATTTTAGAGCGCGTAATTTATTGCGTTTATTTCATTCACAGCGAGTGTTATATGACATGCCACACGTGCTGCGAGAGGATCATCGAGTGATTCTATTTCGAAAATGGGCAGCATCTGAAAAAACTTTAAATGGCGGAAGTTCTTCCAGTTCCTCTTTGGAGGATATCCCATCAGCTTCTACTTTAATTACAATTCACAGAAGCAGAATCGTTGAGGATGGATACGCTCAACTAGCTACGCTAACACCAAGTGCACTAAAGGGAACAATCCGAGTGAGATTTCAAAATGAATTTGGACTTGATGAGGCTGGAATCGATCAAGATGGTGTTTTTAAAGGTATGTTTCACTTAAATTGTGTGTGTGAAAATTTTTAAAGGCATACACTTTATGATTTTAATTAAATTGATCCTAGAATTTCTCGAAGAAACAATCAACAAAGTTTTTAATCCTTCACTGAATCTCTTCCGAACTACCAACGAAAATTTATTGTATCCTTCGCCAATGTCGTTTCTTCATGAAAATCATCTCCAGTTGTTTGAATTCGTCGGTAAGATGCTAGGAAAGGCTGTATTTGAGGTGAATTAACTAATATTTTGCTAAGCATACTATTATATTCGTTCTCATCACATAAATCTCTAAATTATATCCTTGTAGGGTATTGTTGTGGACGTTCACTTTGCCCCATTTTTCCTGAGTTTAATGTTGGGCCATCAACAAAGTGCATTATTTTCAGCGATAGATGAGCTTCAAACCTTTGACAAGGAATTATATAACTCCCTGAACTATGTTAAACATTTTGATGCAGACGTTTCAGTGCGTTAATCTCTCTAACCTAATTCACATGTTTTATGCGCTACTGCCATATAAATATTACTAGCTTTATTCTAATTGCAGGAGCTAGAACTTACATTTTCTGTGGACCAAGACATGTTTGGGGAGGTTCGAACAACTGAACTATGTCCAGGAGGAAAGACCATCCGCGTCACTAACCAAAACAAGTATTTATTACTGGCGTTTTTTTTTGTTTTAAATGGATAATATCGTATATTGAGCAAACATTCAAATTAGTATGCATATGTATTCATGGCTTGCACGTAACTGTTTTAAAATCTAGAATTGGATATTTATACCAAATGGCCAATTTTCATTTGCGGACACAAATCAAAGAACAAACAAATGCATTTGTTACTGGCTTCAGATCAATAATTTCCGCCGACTGGCTCCGCATATTTTCACCACTTGAGGTACCAATAAATAGCCGCGGCGAATAAAAGTTGTCAACTAATTACATTTTAAAGGTATGTATTTGTCTAAAAATTTACATTGCAGTTACAAAGGTTAATTAGTGGGGAGGACTCAGATATCGATTTGGTAGATTTGCGCCGTAATACCCAATACTATGGAGGGTTTCACGATAACCATCGTGTTGTTTTGTGGCTGTGGGAAATCCTGGAAAACGACTTCTCTGAAGAAGAGCGCCGTCTGTTTCTAAAGGTTTGTCATTTGGTTTCATATTTTGGTTGCTTATTCTTACCCTCTGGTCCCACTCGACATTCTCTCTCTATCTTTAACAGTTTGTAACTAGCTGCTCCAAGCCGCCGTTGTTAGGCTTTGTTAATTTGGATCCTCCATTTTCCATTCGGTGTGTGGAAGTAAGCGACGATGAAGATACTGGCGATACTTTGGGTAAGTAGTTACATTTACTACATAAAAATCTTACTTAAAATCTGGATATGTGAACATGATTGTATTTTTATATATCCTGGCTTACAATCACATTTTTTCATCATTATATCATTATATCATTCATTTAACAGGAAGCGTTCTTCGAGGTTTTCTTACAATTGGAAAGCGAGAAACAATCGGTCGTTTGCCAACGTCATCCACCTGTTTCAATCTTTTGAAACTGCCTCTGTACCAAAAAAAATCTACTCTCCGGGAAAAGCTTCGATACGCAATTACCGCCAATGTTGGATTTGAATTGTCTTAAAGTAGAGAAGAGGAAATTACTATTGCAGTGTAATTTCCTACCACTCTATTCCATTAACTCATATTACACCAATGAGGGATATTTTACACAGGAGTTCGGGTGAAGGTTGATTCAGATCTTATCACCAAAAATTTTAACAATAACCGTTGTACTTTGAAATTTTGGCATTGATAGATTTCATGTAGTGTCAAAACAATTAAGACGGAAAAGATACCAACTGATATATATTATATATAACATTTTACTAAATTTTAGTCCACGTCAAAAATGGTTGAAGTGTTTTACTTGTCGTTAGCGTTGCTGTTTCAATAGATTTCTTTCAATGAAATATAGTATATGGTTGAGGTTATTTATTTGTAGTAGTACAAATGTTCTTTGAAGTTACAATGGTAGTTTTAGTAATAGCAATATTTTTTGGTAGCAAACCTTTCTCTTCATAATAGTTAAATGATTTGTTTACTATCGATTAATGAAAATATCGCCCACGCTTATAATATCTGTATCATATCTAACATTTATAATAGTATTATATAATAATCAATAATTGTAATCTCTTCCCCTTGATTTCACATCATTCGAAAAAGAATTTCAAGTGAAGACTTAGATACCAGTCCAGCTTGATCTCAATATATTACCTCATCATAATAACATGATGTAATAATAATAATAATAACAATAAAAGTAATAGCAGTAGTAGTTTGATTGTATTTGTGTTTACAGATTAGCTTATTAGGATCTAGAAAATATTCATTTATTTTACCAGATTATCTCATTCAATCGACCTCATTCAACTTTGAACCCGACCGACCGACGCACCTACTGAAAATATCAACACTGTTGCGAATTTACGAAACAAACTTTCTCACGTACAAACTCATTCATACCTTCCCGCAATATTACAATAATTATAGTGATTTTTGTGTATAAAATCAAAAGTCAATTAGAACGGACGGAGTAAAATCCGAATAAATATAGTAGTTTTATGTGTGTTTTATAACATTTGTGTGTATCGTTTTTGGGACTTTTTTTGGGAATACAATGAAAAAAGTCAAACAGCGCAACAACAACTTACTTAACTTAGAAAACAATGACAATATACATACATATTATATATTTTTTATATTTTTTTATTTAAAAAACTGAAGTACTGTAAACATAATATAACTCTGGATTGCTCCTCTGAATTGTCACATTGTTGCATGTCATACCATCTTGTTCGTGTATATATGACTAATTATTCGAGAGCAGGAACATTTTGTTGTTACGATGGAGGAAGGACGACTATAATTTTCAATCAGTGCCACCACCAGGAATGGATGCATTTAACACAAGTTACACACGAAACGGAAATGGAATACAAACATAAGGCAAAGGCCGTATCCGTGAAGATGCGCTCTAAACTCGCGCACGCTTAGAACTTGAATTGTAAGTCACGTGATTAGTTACAACTATTGCCGTCTTTGTTGAATATTTACTACGGTGAAAATTAAATTCATTACTCGGTATATAACTAATTAATATTCATTGTCACCGTAACCGGAAGATCGTTATTCATCAACATTATTTACCCCGTCACTTGAAATAATTTAGTAAATAGTACACTTAATCAGTATCCTTTCTATGAACCACTTCATCTTTCAACAAGCACTTCGACCAATACCGTTCAAGTGTTTTTTTTTGTTCTTAGCTTAGAAAAGTTGCATGAAAGAATTTGATTCACAGTGTGTGTATATGATTTCTTTTGTAGTGACTTAATTAGTGATAACGAAAGTGTAATGATAATCACGTACAAATGTGTATATAAGTTGAAAATAATCTACAGAGGAAGCATTTCTATAGGTTGGCTTCCATTTCTTACGTATGTAAACAGTGTACTAGTAACCTAAGTAAGTATGTAATTAAATTATTCTCTACGCAACGGGAGGATGAGGGTTGAAATGATTGAAGAAAGTTAGTACTAGTTTAAAATATATCGGGACACTTTGCCCATTCGCCTTGTTCCTTACATTTCCAGTACTCACCCTTGAATGCGTGGACGACGTGGCCGGTGGCAGAATCTTTTTCTTTGGCAAACCAGATGGGCTCAGAGGGTGGAAATGGTCGACCTAGGAATTCGCAAAAAAAAACCATAATAACTTGAAAATTGTAAATTTGACTGTTACAAAGCAAAGAATGACCTTCACTAGCTGCTTGTTCAGCTTCCAATTCCCGCTTACGTCGGTTTGCCCGTTGCTTTTCTTCGAGTCGAACTTTCTCCACATTAGCGTCATCCCATTTTGCTTCTTCCATAAGTCGCTGATCCGGTCTTAAACGGGTATCTGTTAGCGCAACCCCTGTTTCACTTTCATTCAATTGGCACGCGAATTCGGTAAAGAAATAGTACTTTTCCGCATCGTCCCTGTAAGATGAAATCAGAGGCATAAATTCTAATTCACTTAACACGGAAATGGAATGGGCATGCCCCCAATTGAGACAAAACTTAAAAATTAAACATACGGAAGCTGTCTTCTACTCCACAAAGTCTTAGAAGGCCCCAATTCAAATGAAGATTTCCCACTTTTATCTGTGTCCTTTACTCTAAGAACTTCACATCCCTCGATTTTGGTATCCCACGTACCATTCAGGACAAATTTGACGTTATCGTCCTTATCCATCACACATCCAGTCACCTATATTTAAATGGTAAAGTAATGTAAAGACACAGTAAATAGGTGCAGGTTGAATTATAAAACTTTCAATTACTGTACACTTATTAATGTACGTAAGGTATACATGATTTACCTTTCTTTGAACGTCCCGATTAAAATAGGAATAGGGGATGTATTTTAGATGGCATTTGTCGCCATTTGTATGATTTGTAATCTCCATTTCACCATGGTTGTCTACCCACAATTTTCCAACAATAATATTGTGAATAGTGGTAGTCACCTTACGCCAAGTGTAATGATTCCCTTAAAAAAATATACAACTGTTAATTGGCATGTGCAGACCCCCAATTTTATTCATCTGTACAGACATACATAATCTATAATATCATATTATATATCATATTTTTATTTGGAGCACCTACCAGAAGTGCCAAAGCGCAAATGAGCTATTCCCATTGGAATAATTTGCAAATACTTCCCTCTGAATTTGGATGACATTGTGAACTCTTGCCAGCAGTCCCAACCTCGTCCTTCACAATATTGAGCAGCCATTGGAGGGTGATGGCTAACTTGTTCATTAATACAACGCCATCCTAAGTCATCACTTCGATCACATTCATACGTTTCACCCAGTAATGGATTAAAGGGTTTTCCAGTGCGTACCTGATATTTAAAAAAAAAGTTTTTAATGTTTGCTTTTAATGTGAAAAAAACAGGTATGTATTTTCTAGCTGTGTTTTGAAAATAATGATAAAAGTACTCACAGACGTTGTAGCATAAGAAGATACAGTAAAGGCCGCAACGTAGCTCAGCTGTTCACATGAATCAGTACACTGCGCTGCACGATCTAAAATGTCACTGTATTCGAAATCTTCAGTCAATCTTTGAAGCATAGACAATGGCTCCGAAAAGTTTACAGGCATTGGGATCTTTGTCAAATCCTTCCCAATGCAATTCTTCATTATACTCCATAAGTTAAGAGGGTAGTTAGGCTTCTGTTCAGGCAATCGTTTTCGACGTAAACGACGATCACTGTTACCGACATTCACAGCTGCTTTCGCAATTTCCCCAGAAGACCTCGAAGTATCCTCATTGGGGTTGCTCCTCGATTTACTTCGAATGCATCTCACACTCTGACTAGCACCCTGATTATTTTCCTCAATGTCACTATTGGAATCTGATTGACGACCTCCCTCAGACTTCTGGGAGTCAACACTAATTCCACTAGAGGTTCGACGGTGTGCTGAGATGGGCACATCCACCATAAAGTCACTCGTTTGCTCAGATGTCTCCACAGCATCGTAGTATACGGTTTCATCGTCCTCATCCGATTGAACAGACCCTTGGACTGTGGACGCCATCCTGCCTTTATTCTTCGACTTTGACACACCGCCTTGTTGATGCTGATTTGCGGCTACTGCAGCAGCTTCTTCCAACTTGCGGTGTTGTTGAGCAAGTTCCTCAACCATTTTCTCAAGTTTGATTCTCTGATCCTTCTCAAACTGAATGGCTTTTTGCCACTTCTTGCCTTGCGCTTGGGCTGCTTTGGCGTACTCAGCACACGCCTATTACATACAGAAACAACGTTGTAATAAGTAAGTGGTGACAAGTAGAGAGTAGCAATAACGATATAGGCGACAGAGTTGATGATGATGATAGTGGTGATATACTGCGACGTGTGATTGTGAATAGTGAATATTATGAGGTAACGCGGTTGTTATCGCAATCTTTTCTGTCACAATTCTCTCATGAACCACTACACTTTGCAAATGATCATCACCATAGTTGAAAACAAATACATGTTGGATATATATATACATATTATTATTTTCCACCAAATTTGCATACTTACGTTTATCATCGCTGTTGAAGTAATTCTGAAGAGGGTTGCACGTTCATTGACTTGTTTCACTTTCGCAGAAATGTCTTGGTGGTTGTCCATGCTTTCCAGTTCGCTTAGGGCTTTTGTCAGGGAGTTTCCATGCTTGTTGATTAACTCGCAACAAGTTTGCAAGTCATCCCGTTTGGCACTAAGCATTTTAAAGACGTTAGTGACTTCGTGGCTGTCCATTGGCGTAGATACTTCTTCTAGTTCCTCCTCTTCCTCAGACTCCATCTGTCTGATAGCCTTTGCCTTGGCAAGCTCGAGTGAGGTCACCCATCGTTGTCTTTCTACTTCTGTGGCGGCACGCAAGTGAAAGGTTTGAGTTCCACCATTGGTGGAGACAACAAGATTACAGGAATCTTCTGTGTATATTAGAGCACCATGCAAGCTGATTGCCCCTCTACAGGTATGGGACATTTCTGCTTGACTCCGGTAGTACGCCAGGAGACCATTCTGAAGAACAAACCATCGTTTCTGATATCCTCTAAGATAGTTGGTCCATTTGTATAGCCAGCCACAAATTTCAGGCTCTTTCACGGTTTCGGCCATTTTCAAACTACTTTAAATTGTAATCCGTCACAGATGTCCAAATGTGCATAACCACGAAAAATGATCGTTACTTTCATGACCACATGCTTGAAAAATGTCTCATAGTTGGAAATATTAGTCAATAAGCATTTCTGTGCAGTTTAAAATAGCTTATTATTACTATTATCGTCCTTGCTCTCATGTGGTGTGATAAAACACTTGAACCTTACTTAACATCACTCAACATAGCGCTAATGTTCAACATTCCTTTTTTTATCAATATTAATATGCTAAGATATATAGTCCATGGCACTTTTAGAACTGTCTCGGTGACAAAATTCCGCAATTTGAATGTAATGAAACGTTAGGCAGCGGTTCAAGAACAAACAATCAATGTGGTCATATTTAGCTCACGTGTTATACAGTAGTGGGTGAGTGAAATTCCAATATACTACTTTATAATAGTGAAAATATGATGATATAATAAAAATTTAACGATGGCTCTTTCTTAGGGTGTCTAAAACATGCCTACTAAAACACTACTTGAATAAACACAATATCAAGGAACCATCGCTAAAAAAACAATCCCCATGACGAACCTTCAAAGCCCTTTTGTTTTGTGTCATCCCACCCACACCTGCAACCTGTTTGCCATATGACTCGTTCCAGTTCAACCAAGCGCACAAGACATTTAATAACATTCAAATTTCAGGCAACAATTGTCAGTTAACTAAAACCGAAAACTTTGCTAACGTTGCATTTTGTTAATTACTTTCACGTGCAATTCACATACCTAGATATAAAGTTTTTCTTCCACTACTACAATGCAACACTGTCAATTCCTATAATTCAAACAATGTAATTCCTACAACATCTATTTTTCAGAGAGATATATAATCCCACTTACCACACCATCACATCTCTTTAAAAAATCAATACTTTAGTGCCACTATCCTAGCATTAAAAACTCCTTTTTTTGATTATCAGTTATATTCCTATTTCAGCACTCAAAACTCTCACCTATCACTCTTAAAATCCGCTATGAATAATCAGATGAACTCACTAGACAAACTCTTAAATTTCCCCCCACACACATTCAGTCAATCCATTAAGTACATTAAGTACAAGCAAATTAATACTTGATGATGACGACGATGATGGTAATGACTGACGGTGATGCTGATTATAAATAATATTATTGTGATTATATCGACGATGACACAAAAACTTTTAACAGAACACCGAATGAAAAATCTGTGTGTTATGTGTATTTACCTCTCGGAATTTATCTTTTGATGATATAATTACATATAAAAATTCTTTAAAATCTCTGCAACACCCGACATTTATTAAATGTGGATACTAAAAGACAATAACTTCAAAACCACAGAAAGATACACAATACGACGATTATGATTATTGTTGTATTTATTATTATTATAATAAGAGAACAAGAATGAAAGGAGACGATGATGTGAGATGATATCAACCATCACCATCGTCATCATCATCCTCGTCGTCAGCAGCTCAACAGCAGCAGCAGCAGCAGCAGCATCAGTTTACTGAATAAAAAAGGATCATCATCATCATCGTATATGTATGTATCATTACAAATGCCACTAGTCAGTCAGCCTGACCAGCACACTGAACACACGCACACACACACACCACTTTACTTTACTTACACCAACCACCTCTACCACCACCACAAAAAAAATTATTAGTCAGCTTGTTTCTGTTTACATGGATGGATATAATGGATTACATTATTATTACACGCCACCACACACTACACACACAAATAGGAATCAACCAGCAGCAGCATTTTGAGAAATGATGATGATGGGTGATGTGTCCTGTATCATATATGGAATATGCACATTGCACAGGCACAATCACACCAGAGAGCATACAAGCAGACAACAATCACCTCAACTTCAAAATTTCTTACAAGAAACATTTTGTTTACACTTTACAAGAACAAAAATATATAGTGTAGTCTACCTACTCTTAAAAAAATTAACTCTATAATACTTAATAATAATCATGATGATGATGACGACTATGTATGTATATACAAGAATAGGAAAGTAAATCCATTATTAGACGGATAGGCAGCGTGTTTCTTTTTTAAAGGAATGTCTTTTTTTTTAACACGACGGAAAAGACTACACACATCAGTAGTATAACATGTATGATATTATGTAAAGAAAGTAGTGTCTTTTTATCGTGTGTGTGGTAGAGAAGTGTTCATGTTCAATCAAATGTACCTTTTCTCTGACTACCAATAAATGTGTGTGGTGGCCTGCCTGTACCAGAAGTACCAGAAGAAGAAGAGAATAGGAAAGAGAGATGGGAAGAATAGTATCCTCATATCATTACCACAGGTTTACTTTTTGAAGACGATGATGGTGAAGTATCGCTGCAGATGTTGCTTTAAAAAAGAAAAGTTGTCTGCCTTCTGTAATAATAAATGCTCTGCTGCTGCTGCTTTTAGTTGGCTCTAATGCTGTTATTGAATTGAATGAAACTCAACTGACTGAGCTTAAGAAGAAGATATGTGTGTATAGAATAGAGATAGAGCAAGGAAGCAAGTGCACTTTACTTCTACGCATCACGTACTATTATTACACTGCATTTTTATAGCCTATATAACATTTCCGTTATTCTACTCTATATACTATTATAAAAAAGGCAATATATAGATGAGCGTTAAGTGATGATGATGGTGGGTTATGTAAATGTATGTACCCATGTGGAAGTAGACAGTAATATCATTGCAGTAATCATATTAATAGTGCTAGTAAGTACAATGGATCATCTTAGTAAGCTGACTAAAATAGTGACTGAGTAGCAGTCATGTCATCACAAACAAGCCGCAAAAAGATGAGAAGCGATCTTTTGTGATCCAATTATATACATATTATATTATATTATGATGATGGGGTTTGACTTTGATGATAGTAGTATGTATGTAATGTCATGTCTAATGTAGAACTTTATGATTATGGTTCTTTGTCTCTTTCGCTTTTTTTTATTTGCTTACATGTATGTATGTGTTTAATGTGTGAATGACCAACAAAGCAGAAAGAGTGAAAAGGGGGAAAGTTTTTTGTTTGACT
The DNA here is from genome assembly GCA_027744095.1 of Zhuqinia jingwanae. Classification (NCBI taxonomy): domain Eukaryota; kingdom Metazoa; phylum Arthropoda; class Collembola; order Entomobryomorpha; family Paronellidae; genus Zhuqinia; species Zhuqinia jingwanae. Next base: position 5,388 of record JAHZNC010004562.1, on the reverse strand, counting down.
ACATGGACAATGGGTAATTTGATTTTGTGTTTCTGACCCTTTGTTGTCATGTATGTAAGCAGAGAGAGAGAGAGAGAGAGAGAATGTGGGTAGAAGCCATTGCTGGCAACTGTTGCTAAAAAAACTGGTAGAACACTTGGGATATGCGTGTGTATGGTTGCCCAGAGAAAAGTATGTCAGACGGGACACAATCAAAACAATATTGAAAATGCATGCATAAATTAAAATAAATAACGATCACTATAATATTAATAAGAAAGCCGGTCTTGAAAGGATTTTTAAACCATGAATAATTCATAATATGCATATTATATTCATAAGCAGAAATGTGTAGTCGTGTTGTTACTCTAAAATCACCTGTCATCCTTCATACCAGACCTTTAAGTTGCAATTAATTATTATGATTATGTACTTATTAAATCGCTGATATTGTTTTAAATCGACAGTGTGTCTTTGTGTCATTCATGCATGAATCATTTTTTCAAGAAGTCTCATAGATGTAATATTTGGAGTACATAACTTTGGCATGAATACGGATTAAATTAACATACATTTTACACCTGAATTTTTACCGTAAGTGATATATGTATATCGGCCTTACTTCACGATATCAAAAAATCGTTTTTTATATTTAAAGTTGATATATGTTGCACAAGATTAATTTTATTGCTTTATATTTTACCTTCAAGGATAGTAGTAGTAGTAGCCGGTGCCGATACCATTTCATAGAGTAGTCGCATCGTCATGTTCACCATCATCATATTCATAAAAATATTTTATGGGGATAATTTTTGGTTTTTGCAACACAATAACCTATTAAAGCGTAAATGTTCGCGTTTTTTCTTCTTCTTGGAAGTCGAAGAACAAAATGCTGGTGACGAACCAATGGGCTTCACTTTCAGAGACACGTGTTGTATGGCTATCAATGCGTGCAGCTTGCTGATAGGTGGTAAAATCTACTTATTTGATGTGACGTCGATGTCGACGTGGAGGAAAGGTAACAACCCTTTACTTTATGGCATACTAAATGCAATACATGCAAATGGTAATTACGCTGTTTTAAATCTCATCCTTGTTCGTTGCTTTTCGCATATCTTCATTCACGTAACCAAAATGACATAAAGTGTGGTTTTGTTGGTTTTTGTTTTTTACGCTTGCACCACCATCTCATAACAATAATTCGTTCCACAAACACTAAAATGCATGCTTTCGTCGACCTAAACACTAATGGCACTCAGCACAAACAAGGCGAATTTCAAGGTTCACCAATCAAACAATTGCAGTAGTTGTTAATAGAATGTTAATGTTCATATTCATAAAATACACTTACAAACTTTGTACTACAAAGTACAAACTAACACACACGTACATATGTATTTACGTACACTAAAAATTACATGGAGCACAGTCATTCTAAACCCTTTTTTCTTCTCTTTGTTCACTTCTTTTTAGGCGACTGTATCTTACCTGTTTTTACCTTCGAGTACTTTGATTTCTAATTATTCCAATTCCAACACAATCACGCCATCAATATTTCAGTCAAATACACCATTACGATAGTTTTTTTAAGCCTTATTAACATGTATGCAATGAAACTTGCCCCACAGAAAAAACTTACTTTGGAAATTTTAAAATGAAAGTTTTTCTCTGAGATAATAAAAAATGGCTACTGAAGCGTAGTCTAATAAATAACAATTTTCACCAACAACACACGAGAAAGTAGACATACTCATCATTTTACTAGGTATGTCGTAAAAATGGGCTTGCACGCATAAAACTGTAATTTGATTTCATAAAGAAAAACGTATGTATAATATATGTGTATAAAGTGTTCGTCCGGCAGAAGTTGGTCATCTCCAGTTCACCACGCGACTATGTACTGTTTCTCTAAAAACTAAACTTTCTTCCATCGTCATAATATAATCATCAGCGCATATCGGCAGTAATAGCATAGCAAACGAGTAAAACTGCTACAAAAAATGGGTAAAGTAACCTTCAGAAAGCTATCCAGTTTTTTCTGTTGGTGTAACACTTCTTCATGAGCTGGCTCTTTTATACCGAGCCATGGCAATATTATTATGTGTATATGAATATATGTTGTTGTTGTTTTAGTATTGACATTCCTGGTGTTGCTGTTGGTTGGTGGTTTTGTTGTTTGGTAGTAAATTTTTCATGATTACGTACCTAGATCTAATATATATTAGGTATTTAAAAAGAGGTACAATACATACTGCTTAACTAACCAAAACCATTATATCATGAAACTACTACGGCACAACATTTTATAGGCGGATGGAAGATTTTTCTGCACGCCACAAAATTGCAAGCACCATTTTCATGTTGCATGTCATGACATATGAATGCATAAATGTGTTGAACTTATATGCAATATTTTTTTTTCTCCACTTAATTTTCACCAAGTTCAGCTGTTGTGTTTTTAGCAGCACTTTTTTTAGGTTTGGCTTGTAGCACTAATCAACATTTTTGCATTATGATTACATGCACACGGGGTAGAAACAATATGAGGGAAAATGTGTTTTCTTCCTAGTACATATCATAAACAATCCTTAAGTTGCCAGTAAGTGCAAAACACGGAGACTCCAGACGACATTCAACTCGTCGAGTAGAACGGTGTTTATTTCATTTTTGGGTCAAATGTACATGCACGCAAAACCCCATTCTTAAATTTTCATTCCATTTCAATGCCGATGTTGTTTTATTGCTGCTGCCAATACTACTGCTACATGCTATTATAACAGCACTATAAAACGATAGTCGATGATGATGATGATGATCACCTTTACCTCTGGTGAAAGTTTAAGTGAACAAGGCAGAGAAAAACTGCATTGCTGTAAGAGTACTAATGTCTTGTATCATCAACATCATTTGTCTGTCGTGATTTCCCCTTCCTGACTCCCTTTTCTCCATCATGTCTTTTCAACCGGGATAATGTGTGTAACATGAGAATGCCGTTCCACATCAAAATCATTTCCTACAATGAACAACAATATATATATCCATATAGTATAGTATACACTAAGCTGCAAAATTTGTGTATATATGCGTGTCTCTCTGTTTATAATGTAATACAGAACAGATTAACAGACCGCATTATGGAATTGAATCGAGCGTTAAAGCATGTTGTTTTCGTTCTTTGTCTTTTTTTATACTTGTACCATTGTCATTGCACTTGGCCCGTTTTTCTCGTCGTCGTCTGGCATTTTTGTCTCTGCTTCATTCAGCTATGCCTAAACGCTGTGATCAGTTCAGGCAAATGTTTTGCAACAACAAAAAGGAAACGGATGGAGAACGACGAACGACGATCTTCCATTTTTACGAGTTCTTTCTTTTTACACAGGAATGCAAAAAAAAAACAAGAATGAATAGTCGTAGTCTTGAGTCATGGATATCTTTGAAATGAGTAAAATAGACCACACTGTCGTCGTCGTCAACGAAGTAAATAAAAGTAGGCAAGGCTGCTTCCATTTCTTTGTGTTTTGAGTGCATGTGTGTATGTGTGTTTGTGTGTGGAAAAGAGAGTGCTGCCTTGGTGGTGAAAGCAAACTGGGGGAAAAGGAAAGATAATTTTATCTGATTTCTCCATTTACCACCAGCAGCAGCATCAGCTCTGCTCCATCGCTTTCCTTTATGTTCAAAGTACTCTATAAATCTTTTATGGATTTCGACTATTTACCTTGCTTATGTTTTGCTCTCTGCATTAGTATATCCCACCAGGCTTTGCCTTCGTGAGCATTATTCATTCAGTTCGTTTCCCTCAATAAAATCTAAAAGTGCGAATAAGATGAATTGTACGTTTACTAATGCTGTGAAATATTTATACATATACAAATATAAGTATTTATTTGTAGCTAGCCAGGATCCAATCAAATCCTAAATCCAATTCGTTGAAATACGGATTCATGATGACAAAAGGAAGAACGCTAATCGACACGTACACAATATGGATGTGGAGAATTGAAATATATCCAATCTAGCCAGTCTGTGTGATTGGAGTGATTTTCTTTGTAAAAGTTAATTCATTCCCCGCTATCCCTCAATTTCCTTTCTAGATTCCGAGCAGATAACATCGACAACAACAATTTGGATGTCCATAGGAAAAGCAACGTAAAATCATGACATGCACAATCCTTTTTTTTGCAAAATTTTCTTAAAGAAAATGGAACATTTTGACTCTTGTTTTAGCTTACGCTCCTTTCCGTCTGATTTGATAATTGTCTTCTCTGTGCCGTGGTTTGTGAAAGTATACAGAGAGATGTAAAATTTTCTAATATAAAAGTATGCATGTGTCTATAGTATTATGTGCATAAATATCATCTCGTGATATATGCTTGTTTACTTGGTAAAATCTAAATGGAACTCGTAGTTTCCATGTATGCATATGTGGGTATATGTAGTTGGGTTGGATGGCACGAGGTCACCCTGCAATTTGGCGTGGCGTAGGTAGCAGTATAAATGCAATATAAAAATAAATTGGAAAATGTAAGGCTAGTAAGGTAAGTCTGTTGCCAATACAGTTTTGTAATATGGAAGAGAACTGACGTTACTATACACTAGTATACAACATGTTTCACGTCTACGAAGCTGCAGACATTTAGGTTTCTGAAACGATAAGGAGAGAAAGATTTATGGCGCAACTTAGTTAGAATGACGGGTATAAATGCTGAGTTCTCAACTGTCTGTGCTGAGTACCTAGCAATATGCCTAAATTTTCGTCCCCTGTAACAAGCCTAATACACTTATAATTCATTGATGAATCATATAACGGAATTGTAAGCATAGTGGTAGTAGCACATAACATACATATTATATTTATGTGCATATATTTACATTAATGATAATGTTTAAGCTTTTTTAAAGCTACATTTTTATTTGTAAACAGCAAAGGGTTTGTTTGTTTATCATTTCCCTTGACAAATTGCGTGTCTTTCGTAATAATGATAAATAGACGAATCTTTTAGTGAAACGTTAAGACCAAATTAAAATGCATATTATTCCAGCCTTCCAGCTCTCTGGTTGTCTAACAGCAGCATCGTGACCTAGACAAACAGAATTAATAGACGAATCCTACACAGATTAATTACACACATGGGTTGCCACATACTAGAATTGCACACAATATTACCCGACCACAACTACCACATTTTAAAATGCATATACATATGTGAAATGGAGGTAAACGCGACAAGGCCAGGCCCGAGGCAGAGAACTACTCCACCAAGCGTGTCTATGCAGATTTTGCTATATATGCTACATCTATAATATGTCAACTTGCTTTTTTCTTTCTTGACATTAATAACATTCCATATACGACGAGGGACACTAAAAGTTGCCACATCCTACTATTATTATTGCGGCTGGCTGGACTCT
>JAHZNC010004561.1:0-22451 GCA_027744095.1 Zhuqinia jingwanae | reverse complement strand
TTATCAAAATCAAACAATCAATCAATAGTATGTCACATATACCATAGAGCAAATGTTGATTGAATATTAAAAATAATCCCGCCAAATTCAACTAACGCATTCCATATGAATCTAATTTTTAAAAAATTGTTATTGTATTGTGCAGCGGTAAATTAAAAAAAACTGTTCTGCATTGCAGTGGTATTTACTTTTTACTTATTGGAACATATCACCACCCAACAACAACAACGCCAATCTACCACCTACAACACAACAACTGGAACAGCATCAATTTTACTTTTTAAACCGTCAAGTTTTTACAGAAAGGAATACAAGGAGTAGTTTTTGATAATACTATATAAAAAGTTATGGCAATTTTAAATACTTTATCGATAATTTAGTTATATGGTGTAGGAGTAGTAAGAGGATCGTCATGATATCGTCTACATGACGGTGTAGTCAAAGTAGAAGTTTTTTAAAACAAGCTATGGGAATACCAGTTAAAGCTTAAAAAACAAATTACACTCTGGTTCGAGAAAACAGTTTAAATATGATGGTGATTAAATACAAAAGTATCTAATGTGTGGATTTGTCTAGTTGAAAACATTTAATTAGGAATTCGCAACAAAACGTGTGATTTTTAGGGATAAACATTTTCTTCCCACTTTCGATCATCCTCATGTGTGATATACTTTTATTTCTACTTGTATCAGTGGACTGAAAAGTTACAAATTTTAGTGTATTTATTTACTAATTAGTACTTGAAGAGCTCCTGTAGGATCTCCGGTATCTTATCATCGTTGTTGTTGGATCATCATCGTTGTGTGGGATATTATTACTTCCTTCAAAAATAAGTCAGATGAGTCATAAGAACGGTGGGAGTGATAAGAAGAAGAACCAAAATGATATTATTCAGTTGAATAACATGCCAGGGAGCACCCCAAACCCGGGAGGAGTAAGCGATGTCACAGACGGTGTTCCCCGTGTTCGACTGGCCAGCTTTGAGAGTAAGTTAAATTTTTGTTTTGATATCTTCTTTAGGTTGAGTTTGAATCGTGAGCATTGCTAGTTTCACAACATTGGCTTGTTCATCTATTCCATCCATTCAGTTAAGCTAGTTAAGTGTTTGTAGGAGTGGAGTGACCCAGCAAAGCGATATATATTTGCAGTAAAAATGGTATACTTGCACTGCATTAAATTAAAGAACAACATATTTATTTTACGGCACAAATTTCACAAAATTACAACGTAATATAGCCTTCAAAAAATTGCCAGTGGGCGGGTTGGTATTATATATATGTACATATGTGCTCAGTATAAACTTGTAATCATATAGTCAATATCCTTCCTTTAAAGTAATATATTATTTATCCTGCATTTTGCAATTCGATAAAAAATATGACGTTAGAAAATACAATTTGTGCTACATTGCATGACCTGTTTCAGTAATGTTTGAGGGCACTAGTCTCCGAGCTGATTTTGTTGGTTAGATAATTGCAGTTAGGGATGTGTTTATGTGAGATGAGACCTACGAAAACGAAATACTTTTGATTTGATCTAATATATCAAGTCATGATTTGTTATTTTATTTTATATCGATTTGCTTTGTAGTTATTCTTATTTCGTGTTCTGCATCTATTGCTGACAGTGTTTCAATCACACCATCAACTACTATGCTTATATTATTAGCCGTAACTTTACCAATGCAAGTGAAAGATGCAACATATTTTTTATATTTAATGTTTATTTGCGCTCTTTGTTAAATTTGTATAAAAACTATTAATTTTTAGCACTAAAACTTATTATTACACTGGTAAGCAAAAAAAAAACAAGTTGGTCGGTTTGGTTTCTGTCATATGATATATGCCTAGCTGGACAACAATAATGTAAAATATAATTAACAATAAAGGCATTGTAAGAGTAGCGCCTGAAAACACCACACCACGTATTATGAATGTGAATTAGGTACGTGGGCTTGTCATAACTCCACAAAGGTCCTTGTGTGAAAAAAAATCACCTCTTCTTTCCCTCTGATAAAATACATAAATTCTGAGAGACAGCCAACGTGGTGTTGTACATTTGTTATATGACACGAACATAGTCTGTTATATAATTCCGTGGTGGCGGAATGTGGCATTTCATATTCATTATAGCGAGTTCATTTCATGCCGACGATGCTGTTGATGATAGCCTCTGAGCTGTATCCCTTCCTGTGTGCTTTTTTCCACGTGACCATGATGATCATCAAGCGAAGATGAGTCTGTTTTGTCATACGTACTTACTACAACAGTAAAACAGGCAACAGAAATATTCCTCGAAGTGTGGGGAGGGATGGTTTCCATAAGCAATACCACTGCTGCGAAAGCTCTTTATTCTTTGTACGAATGTAGGCATAACTTTTGTTGTATGAATTTTTTCTTTCACCTTTCGTACTTTGCTATTATTGGAGTTAGCATTGTTGGGAGTCGTGGAACAATGACGACCACCACCGCTACAACCACTTCTGCCGCTGTTTTCAAGTAATGCGTGTGATATTCACGGAACACTTTACTTTTCATGATGGCTGGTGCTGGTGCTGGTGACGTGCAGTCAAGCTATCTCACTGCTGCCGTGCTTTTGTGTTTTTTTTTCGTTTTAGGGTAGGGATGTATTGAATTGATGTTTGACTCTTATAAGTATAAAGACGTTACTGCGTTGTAACTATAGCGAGGAATCGCACCATTACGTGAAAAACGTATTTCACGTGTCCTTATTAACTACAGATTGAAAGCAATAAAGGTCAGTCTGCCTATCGGCAATTTTTTTTCGTAATCGATATTGTGTATCTCGAAAAAGGACCGGGTTCACCAGGGAGTAAAGAATATAATACCCTTTACCCGTTAACGGGGGTTCACATCTTACCCGTTACACATCTTAGAGTCGTTCATAGATGGAGTTTTATGTTGATAAAGTAATTATTCTATCAATAATCAAATTTTGTGGAGTACTTCAAACGTTCAAACTGTTTGCAATGATCTTTTTTGTCCGAATTTACATTACGTCTCTACTACTACTACACTGCTATGTTGGCTTGGCAAACACGGAAATGTTTATCCCACTGGATGAGACTCATCTCAACACCCGTCATTGAAGGGATCCGGTAGCAATACCTGTTAGTGCGTTTGCTTTATTCTGGTAATGCTGATCTGTCTAGATCAAAAAGTCATTCCTTGAAACATGAATATAAAATTTAGTCTTATGGAAGCCCCCAAGGGAAATTCTAGTTTGATCAATAAAACGTTCAACGTTCTCTTTAATTCGAACTGAATACTTAGACTTTGCGTACATAACATACGTATGGACATTTTATACCACCGCAGAACCTTTTAAAAATGTATTGGGGGTTAATTAATTATATGTTTGCTATTGTCAAAACAGCGGATCTTTCCTAAATCGCTGTAATGGCTCGTTTAAAGTCTTCCTTGCAATCACCATCACTCTATGCAAATATATACTTCTAATTTTAGAGTAAATACCTGTGGTGTCCAGCAAATATGTTCAATAAAGGCGTTTACAATACTGATAATCCTAGAAATTGAAGTGGATTGTTATATGAGGACAAGGCCGAATTTACATATTATGCCAGGTAGCTGTGGGTTTCTGTGGGTTTGTCATGTAATTTATTTTTATGCAACCAAAACCAACGAACATAAAACTAATCGCCCAAAATTATTTTGCCAAGAAAAAAATTTGGCTTGTCGGGGGCCAGATGTGCATGGATGGATGGCTTGTAGAGATGGAGGGGTTTCTCTCGGTCTGTCCATCAGTCCATCCTTTTCCATGATTTATTTATTATTGGCAGGGAAGCATCCGAAATGGCTCTCTCCTCCTCCCACTCCTTTTTTCAGTCGACTTGGCGTGATTTCATGGAGAGAGCATGAGAACTGGATTATGGGCTACCAGATTCAGATACTCAAAATCTACATATAAATATTTAAATTTTAGTCATGTCGACGAGCTATAGTATATAAAATGTACATTGTTCCTTGTGTGTGGGTGTGGCGGTGATTGTCTTCTGCCCTCTTGCCATTATTATTATTACTATTATTACCACTCTACTCCAAGATAAAAATATTGCCAAGGGAAGGCACGGGAAAATTACACTGGCTGTATAAATAATAAAGGCACGAATGGTTATTCTCTTAGAACTGCTGCTATAAAGCTGATGATTGTTCATCTGAAATAAAATGTATCCACTAAAGTTGTGTACATTAAGTATGTATGTATGGAGAGTAGGCCTTTTCATTCATACATGTCAAGGAAAAAAGGGAACTGTAAAAATTGTAGCATTTTTTTTGCTCGTGTGGAGGAGCAAAAAACGGTAAGAAATGGAGAAAGCATGATGACGTTCTTGGTGTTCGTGGTGGTGGAGGTGGTGGAGCTGAGCTGGGGTGACTTGCAATCTTAATGGATTTCTGGCGAAATGAACAAGCAATATATATATACATGACTGACTACTGCTTCTTTATATCTACCAACGTAACATACGAGAAGTATGTATAATGATATTAGTTTCGTCTTGTACAATGCACTACAAACCAATGTTATTTTATTACTTCTATAACATAACGGTGGTATTGTTTGGTGATTTGACTAGACTTGAAGAAATTGGGAAGACTTCTATAGATGCAGAGAAGAATAGACTGTTTCTGCTTGCTTGCTTTCCCTTCTGCCCAATGTTTTGTTCTTCTGTCTTAGGATGTGTCATGCAAGTGTGTGTGTGTGTGTGTGTGGAGTGGACGAATGAGGGAAGATAAATGATTATCTCTGTAAGGTGCATCTATTGGAGCGTAGAAAAAAGGAAGAACAGATATATTGAAGAAAAAAACGTTGTATAGCTATTATCATACGTAAGATTTTTTATGGTATACGTGTACTAGATTGCGAAAGGGAGAAAGAGAGATGGATGATAGTTATCACTTTTGGATATAGATAGGTTCTCTGGTGGAACTGGAGCCTGGAGCTGCTTAGCGTAATCACCTTGTTGCATCAACATATACCATGTTGCCTGTTCTCTGCATCATTAGTATTATTATTATAATTTTGTTGTCTATTATACATATACTGACTGAGGAAATACTATATGCTCATGATTAAGAGACTTTGACTATATGAAAAGAAGTATTGTTGTTAAAAAACCCTTGTAAAGTTGTAAAGAAGGTCTACTGGAGTTCTAGTACAAGTAAACCTATCACTAGAGCAAAAAATAAGGTGTCGTTTCCGTTTTCCCCGAAATCAGAATGTGACTCGTATATGTATTTTTACTATTAAAATGAACACCATATAATAATATTACCCACTGTTTATGCAACATGTATGCGATGTAATTTGATGAATTCTTCCTCGTGTAATGTATCAAGGACAATAAATATATTATTATTATTATTATATCGTAAATACGCGTACGGAGAATTGAAGACCAAAATCTGAAGTATAAAGTGCCGATATGAACAATTAGATCAGGATTTTAAGTAGAATGCGAATAAGATTATGAATTTAATTTAATTCTTGAATTCACAATTTTAAATATTGGAAACGAAAGTGAGAATTAGAATGAGAATATAGTTGAAAAGGAACGAGAATTAAATTTAAAAAAAAGTCTAATAAAGGCTTTAGATCGTATTGTAATTCTTCTTTAAAAGTAGTTTTAGAAGAATCAGAGCAAAACTTGTTTCTGGTTGGGATATAGGTATCGAATTGGAGACTCTTTGAATCACAATAAATTTGTTAGAATAGGGTCATATATCGTAATTTATCGATTTGCAAAAATCCCCACTGTTTCTGGGTTATCGTGAACACGGACGTATTTTTAACAGCCCAACTTGTCAATCTGAAAAATATTCTAAATTTCTTTGGTAGACCTTAAAAGCTGTTGTTACGAGCATCACAGATTTGCGAGTAATAAGATCACAGCCTTTCTCCTTTGTGTATGTATGTATATATGTATTCTCTGTTCCTTCTCCTATGTGATATTGCAACGATCTAACCTACCAACTCAGATAATAATTTCTGAAGCGTCAAAATCACTCAAAAATTAATATTTGAGAAATAAGAAATACGAGTGATTGCATGAATGATGCTCGTATATTACATCTTCTTCCTGCAAGGTTTATATATAACTAGATAACGCGCAAGATGAAGAAAATATAAGTTTTGTGTTTGAAGGTAATGTGAGTAAGTACATAGTACATGCCGCGTGGCTTTAATGAAAGATTAATGTTGGTTATGGTGCTGTTATGTTAGACTGTAGGCAACGTAATATAAATGATAAAACGTAAGAGAATTTATAAGGCTTATTCTGAAGTTGCGAATTGAAGAGGGGAAAATAAAAGTGGGATTATATTGTCCTTTTGTTGAGCTCATTATTGCACTAGTAGGGGTCCGTCGGAGCGTTGATGTTCTACGGAATTGGTAGATGGTTAGAGTAATAACATGATGGGAAGTGAAAGCTTTAATTACTCGACGACGACATATGTTTAGTTTTAATACTACTCTCTTTTTTAAACCTAATAAGAGTGTTATCCCTTTTAGTCATTATTATATCCTGCTCACCAGAAACTTACAAAAAGAAACGTAAGTATGTATTTTGATAGTGGATTGGATAATCATGGGTCATGATGTGGATAGTGTTATGCTGGTGGTTTGGTTAGTCATTGTCGCTTGTTTGCTGTCGTGTGCAACTTGCTTCCTCTGTATCTACAAATCCCATTTCAACAGGCACACAAATAAGTTGGTTTTTAGTTGGCTGGGCGGTAGACGTGGACATACATAGGACATGCACACAGACAGGGGGCAAGGGATTGCAAAAGGAAGAAAAGTAAAAACTTGAAAAGGGAAGAAGAAGAAGGAAATAACAGCGGATGGGTACGATTTTAACTTTTCACTAATGGCGCTATATATGTATGTGCATGTATATTATACAGTACAACCTTCAAGAGCAATGCCATACAGCATTAGAAATAGAGCGGCAAAGGTAAGGAGTGAGAGGAAATGGAAAGTAACCATTTTTGTGCTGCTTCACTTGGTGATGTAAATTTAGTGATTCATTCATATTCATGAGCCATGCGAAAGACAGACATAGAAAGTAGGAATAGGAAAGGTCGTGCTGAGAGTTTTGCAAAGTTGTCGTCGTTTGTTTATTTATTTAAACTATTATATTCTTCTATGCTTTGCTTCTCTGATGCTGCGGAAACTAAGACATGGTGATGGTGTCTTTTATACTTTTTCGTCTTTCTAAAAGTTGTTGCTACGTTTTTTTAACAACGTGATGATAGGGATGCTTCTCTGCTGAGCTGATATAGCTCTTTCGGAGTCATTCCATCCATTCAAGCTTCTTTCTCATGGGAGTTTTCTTATTCTGGAACAAGTAATTAGCATTTACTCTATCTCAGTTAACTGATCCTCATCCTGTCTATCAGCTTTATGTTTTATCCCAAAATTTTCTGTGAAATGAAAATGAAGCAAACGCATATATGTACTGCATATTGTACCTATTGTGCAATGTTATAAGTTATAAATTTCCAAGCGTTTTGGTGCAATGCATAGATCTGAGCCTAGTGATGAGCAAGGCTTGCTCAGCAAGTAATTAGGAATCAAAATCTTTAAATTAGGTAGACATCGTTAGGAATATTATATGGCAAATGAGTCACAACGAAGATGATACCGATACCCATGTCGTCGCGAAAATTATGGAATGCTCAAAATCCTTGTAGGAGTCATTCTTTACGGTTCGTTTGATTATTATTTTTCATTCTCCCTCCCTTGATCACAGCTTTATCTGTGCTCTTTCGCAATACAACAGTAAGAAACTAATAACGAAATATTGCGCTCGGATTTCCTCTAAATTTCTATCCATCTTCCAATATTCATTTCCGTTTCTAGCCTTGTAGTTTGCATTAAGTTCAAAAGTGATTTATCGTTTTATTACTCAACTCTTCAATCTGTCTCTGCTTGAACTCTATGCATGGATGAGTGGATTTATCTTCCGGGCGACTTTTATCAAAAATAGGTGATGTAACGATATTTTGACAAAATTGTCAAAAAAAAGTTGATCTACATATAAATTTGTAGTTTTGAATGTAGCGAAAGTTTACTGAATTAAATAAATACCCATGACAGTTAACAGTTAACGTAATATGTACATTCAAATGTAGGGCTGAGCAAATTGAATTTTTTAGATGGACAAGTTGTTGGCTACAAAATTACATACGCAAACATACATGTCATGTCAGTAATGTTGCTGATAGTGGTGGTATTTGTGTGACATTTTATGTGACATGCGAATTGAGGATAATATTTTAAGCAGATATAATTTGCTGGTTTAGAAAAGGTCTCTTTGCTTACATGCAGAAAAGTGAGTTATAGTCATCCGTTGTGAGTGTTGGGAGAGCTTGTTATTCTGACATCACCCCACTACTACTCTTTTAACGCTAAGCCCCCTTTCGAAAGTGACTGAAGAAGTTGAGGTAGACTGGTATATCATAATATTTGATATTTTTCTGCATTCTACGTCGTCGGAGAGACATGTTGACAGTAAAAGTTTGGGTAGTTTAGAAAAAAAGGTTGTGATGTTAGATGCAGTGGATATACATAATATATATTGCTGCTATGTGGCATTTGACATTTTAGCTATGATGATAATGTTGATGATGGCAGAAAAGGAGGAGGGAGGGAGAAGAGACAGACAAGTCATTTAAAAAAAAATGAATGAAGGAGGAGGAGATGATGATTATAATTATAAAGGGAATATTTTATCGTCCTCACTCACTCACTTTGTGGAACATGATGTGATAATGTATAATGGGTTCTGTGAGAAGAAGAGAAAGACTAATTCAGAGGAGAAAGAAAAAAAAGGTTAGGTTAGACATCTTGATGATTATGTTGAGAATTGAGAATGCAGGTATCATTTTGCAAAATACTCTGCACTTCTCTCTTCTGTGCTACCGAAGTTGGTATTGCCCTTTAGAAAAGGTCATGTAATGTAAGGCGATTTGAATAATGGGTACAGTGGGTATAGAGGAAGCTCGTTTTTTTGAGCAGATGAGCTGAATAAGATGGTGAATTTGGGGACCTATAATAACTTGCTTCAAGATATGTAGGAATGTATATATGCTTGTTATTATGAAAGAGTTGAGTGGTGATAATGGGAAAGGGCACCAAATGAAAGAGGAGAGAGCGTAGAAATATATATGATTATGTAATAATAAAAAGAGAAAGTTCATTGTGTTTGGTGACGATTCTTTTTTACCATTATGCTGAAGAAGGTTGAGGTGGATGAGAAAAGAAAAGTTTTTGTATGGATGGATGAGATCACGTCTACTCTTGCTCAAATTTATGCCGGTTTTTGGTATCATGATGACCATTAATGCCATTAATATGGTTGTGTACGCGACTTTGCTATTATTACAGTTACGCGTGTGACGGACGACTGACAGCTCTTTTGATGTCATGAATAAATCATGAGAAAATCAAATAAGGTGATGAGAGGGTTATCTCGTAGTAACACAATTAGCAACCACTTAAATAATCACATGAATATGATTAAATAAGTACAGTGATTGTGAAAAGAGGGATTGTTTACTCGACAGCGGCAGTGAAAAGAAAATGACAAATTATTTTTTGACGTTACTGTTTCGTGAGGGATTGATACACAATGCTCAGCTAATTGGAATGTTACCTACTTATAATGTAAATAAAATGTTAACCGACTTTGTATACGAGTCCAAGTAAACAGTTTGTTACCTCATCTTGTTGTTAAATCTTCTTGTCTGGCAGTCCGGTAGCGTAATGTTTTGATGTTGTATAACTTGTCGGTGTCTCCCATATTTTCGCCAGCCTCTATGCATAATGCATATAGGTAAACTAATGGACGTCATGCCGTGTTAACCACAATAATTAATGTGTAAATGCAAGAGCTGTAAGTTTCATAATTGCTCACACATTACATGCATCAAAAGCAGCGCACTTCATATTACATTAGAGGTGATGCAAAAAAAATTAAATGTCTACTAGAATGCTGATATGATATGTGGTATAAAAAGAGCTTGTTGCAATGGAATGGGAGAAGAATATGAATGTAGCACCTCATGCTGTAGATCAGAGATACTCAATAATGGGATAGTGGTTTGAAAATTGTAGATAGTACGTACCGTAAGTAAACAACAGAATGATAGATCAATCTGTACATTTTAAAAAGAAAACCGTTTACGAAAGTTGAATGTTGTTTCGTTACCATGTATTTTTTATTGTTTAAACGATCTTTTTATGCTTTTCCCATCGTGTAACTTTTATGTGAATTTGCAAGTTAATGGTATCTCACAATCCCCCATGTTTGAGTATCCATAAGCTTTTGGTTACGTGTATATATATATGCATACTTATTTCCTTAACGTCTTTTCTCTCTTCCTTTTATGTTGTGTAAGCGCGACTTGGCGGTAGAAATTTAGCTATATTCTTCAGCCTCATTATCATTACATTATCACTGCTACCACCACCATCATCATTGTCTTCATCAGGATACTTTGTAAGCAACAAAAAGAAAAGAACAATTTGTTTATCAACACACTCATTATCATTATCAACATCATCGTCTTTGTTGCTCTATATCTTTTTTCTTCTTTTACGTTGTGTTTGTAAAGTAAAACAAAAAAACTTTTATTGACTAGCTTAGGTTTGATGTACTTGGTTATTTTACATGAATAAGCTGCTAAACTATATCTATTTTTAAAGAAAAGAAAAAGCGTTCTGAGAGGAAAATGAAGAAAGGTAAAAAAAGTTTCTTGTTCTTCTTCGTCAACTTGTTTGATAAATAAAAGAAAAAGGTATCGTGGCATAGTCACATCAACCGATAATTCCGTCACCATAGTTATAATACCACTCCATTAAAAAAAAATATTATTGTGTTGTTCTTGTTGTGCAATTTTCAAATCGAAAGTTTTACTTTCTCATCATACAAACAGATAACATGAGGAGCAGCAGCGTATAAAGATGATAATCAGAACAGGATGATGGAAATAAAGATTTTGGTCTGTTGTGGTAGTAAATGAGCGAGGAGAGTTGGTGAAAGTTGTTTCTCACTCAGACAAGAGAAATGAAATGACTGCACGGAGTGAAAAGAGTGGAAATGAGCTTTTATATTTGGAGGAGAGAAAAAAATCTGCTGGTTGGCAGTATTCCCGTTGTATATGTAGTAACGTGTTCATGTTACGTACATACATACACATGTCGTTGGACGAAAGCTTTTGGAAAAAATAGTACACGACGGGCATTCTATGATGATGGAGGCTTATACCTAGATGAGTATGTAGAGACTAGGAAGAATGAGAGAGAAGAGGAAGTAGTTATAAGTTATAATAGTTATCGTGGTGGTAGTAGTAGTAGTAGTAGTTAGGTTCCAAGAGGGATCGATAATATTGACTTTTTATATAAAAGAAGATGAGAGAGCTTATGTGTGTAACATTGGGTTCAGGCGGGACCTTGCGTGTTATGTGAGTGAGTGATATATATGTAGGCATACTATAATCTGGCTCTGTGAGTAGCGTTTTTGTGGTTGTTATGTAAAGGTTTCTAGCATGTAACTCCATTTTTGCTCTCACTCGCCTGCATACGTACATATATAATGTCAAATGTGCGAAACGTATATAGGTACCTATATTTATAATAAGGCCGTTTCAGAGTGGACAAAAAGTATTTCGAACGAAGACACGAATTGTTGATGCTCGTTGGATTTTTTCGTGTTTTCGTTTTTGTTGATGCTTAAAATTATTCAAGTATGATATTTTTTAAAAAATCTGGAATAATGTATACATATACACATAATCCACAGTATTTTTTTGCCAATAAAATATTCATTGTAATAAAATAGTAATATTTTGAGAGAGGCCACCATGTAGATTTGCATTATGAATTTAATACCTTGGGTTTAAAAGATGCCCAATTAAATTCTCTCATAATTAATTATGATATAGGTGTTGGTCTCTACGAGTGAGAAGCTTGATTTAAATTGCCTGTTTGTAAAGAAACACAAAGGCTATTAGTATGGCTGTATTAATTAAACACGAATACTCGTGTGGACAGTAAGATGAACGCGAAAGTTTCATATGCGCTTGTAGCAGCGAAGTAGTAAAATGTATGTACCTAGTAAGAGATTACATAGGAGGCGACGGACGGGAGAAGACTGGCTCTAAAGTCTGGCACCCGAAAGGAAAAGATGCGTTTTTCACGAGAAGTTGTGCATTCGTACTTACTATATTATTACACGAGCAAAGTGGTTCGCAGAAACTCTTACACACATCACATAATACATTACATTAAGTACGAAGAAGTTGCTTCCTCCGTCTTTTCTCCTTTACAACTACACCATCGTCGCAATCGGCATAGCCTCGTTGTTTTTATGATTTTTATGTGTGTGGATGTGTGTCTGGGAGATGTGACGTGATAGTTTTTATTAGTATGGAAAGGGGAGAAGGATACTACGAGGAGGAAGAGAAGCAGGAAAAAAGACAACAAGAGCAGGAGGAGGAATACCACTAGTAGTACTTACTACTGCTGCTTCTGCAATATTTTATTTTGTGCACATATGGACAGCAAAAAGAAAAACAAGGAGGAAGAGGAGAAGGAGAAGAAGAAAAGTTGTTTTTTGATGGTGTAATGTTATTGGTGTGGTGGTGGTGCTAATAATAATGGAAATAGAGTACGTGTCTTTTCCTCTCTTGTCTTATTTCTCGCTCGGTTAGCATGAGCCAGCATTGATCAACAAAAAAGTAAACAAGAGTAGGGAGATAGCATGATAATGTAATAGTTAGGATGAACTAGATCCATTTAGTTTTCTCCTTGTTTTCCTGGATTGAATTTGCACATATCTTCTTCCCATTTAAGACTGACGGCATAGAATTAAATCGTCGTCAGGAATTTTTCTAGCAAAAAATATTCTGTAAACAAAGAGTATTGATTTGTGTAGAAACTTTGGTTACATTTATTAGTTGTTTGAAGGGGTATTATTATCCATGCATCCGGATACATTTTCTATGGACACCAGGAACTCAGGAGGCACTGATTTCTTTTCATGGAAGGTGTACTCAAGGTGATGGTGTTGGTAGTGGTGGTAGTCGCCGTGAAAATTAGCACTGTTGATTGGTTTAAAAGCAAGTAGAAGTAGAGAGAAAACAGTAGAAAGCACCTTAGTAGAGAATAGGGTGAAAGTTAGAAAGAAAGTAGAAGAAAGATCATCTGATCTATTGACACTTGGTTGAGTAGTTTTTTTTTTGGATTTTGACAAAACTGTAACTGTAACCACTTGACTTGAGAGAGGAGAATTGTTTATGTCACGTGTCACTACTAACTACACATTCACGATAGACTATATGTACGTACACACATACATTGAGCTCGTTGGTTGGTGTATAAGTGGAAAGAAATATATACCTTATTTATTTGATTATTTGATTGTTGCGGTGGTGGTGGGGTGGTGTCGCTGGTGGGTTCTTCAGATTAAAGCTAGCTTGGGTAGCGATGGAGTTTCGGAATCTGCTGGATCGATTCCAGAGGAGAGGCTCGGACTACTTTTCAAGTTTGCTGGGTCGCTCCCGTGGTATATAATGATTATGATTCAAGAATCAATGAAATCATATAGGATGTGTATACAAGTCATTAATGTGAAAACAGAAAATGATATTACGAAGTTAACAATATTTGTTTGGTTTTGTTGTAATGTTTAATAGCTGAAGATGACTTGAGTGTTGCGGATCCCCCGGGCGTCTCACTGCCGGGAACTTCCAGCGGTGGTGGGGCACCCATCAGTAGTAATCCTCCGCCAGGGAGCAGTGACTCCCGGACTCGCATCATCAACATCAATGCTCCACAGCGAGAAAAATTCTTTGGGAATCGGATCTCAACTGCCAAATATTCGATATGGTCTTTCCTGCCTTCTTTTCTATTTGAACAATTCCGTCGATACTCTAATATATTCTTCTTAACTATCGCTCTCCTTCAAGTAAGTCGACCATAATTACTCCTGAACATCTTTGAAGTTTGATTATGATGATTAAAAGAGGGATAATTTAATTATTTATGTTACGTGTATATTTTATAAACTTTATAGCAAATTCCTGACGTTTCCCCTACTGGAAGGTACACCACATTGGTGCCTCTTATATTTATATTAACTGTGTCTGCAATCAAGGAAATCATAGAAGATATTGTAAGTAAAATTAAAATGCAATATAAAATTAGGCAAAAGTACTTTATCATTCACAAGTATGTAAACTATTTGTATATATATATATGATTTTACTTTCTCTTTCTTCTCTTTGTCTTTTTTACAGAAACGACATAAAGCTGATTCTGAGATTAATAACCGTGAGGTAGAAGTACTGAAAAATGGCTCATGGACGTGGGTCAAGTGGCGTAATGTCTGTGTTGGAGATTTTATAAAAGTGAAGAACGAAACATTCTTTCCCGCCGATCTTTTGTTGTACTCGTCCAGTGAGCCACAAGGGCTCTGTTACATTGAAACATCCAATTTAGACGGGGAAACAAATCTGAAAGTGAGACAAGGACTTCCAGAGACTGCTGGGCTTCTAGAAGCTACCACTTTGGGTAACCTTACCGGTTTTATTGAATGTGAACTTCCAAATCGGCACTTGTACGATTTTGCTGGCAAACTGAGGCTGAATGATGCAGAGTAAGTTAAATTTTAATTAAAGTAAAAAGTACAACTTGTTCATTAAACTAATATTGTTGTTTTACTAATCCGTAATAAATGCATGAATGATTATGTGCCTTGAAGAAGATACTATTCCTTTAAATAAAGTATGATGATGTCGAAATTGATTGATTCTTGTTTCTTGTTTTGTTTCCTGATTGATTGATTGACGTGTTTTGTTTCTATTTGTGTTTGTATAGGGACCTAGCGTTAGGACCTGATCAAATACTTCTGCGCGGTGCTAAATTACAAAATACCACCTGGGTTTTTGGCCAAGTCGTTTACACAGGACATGAGACAAAGCTGATGAAAAATTCTACTGCAGCCCCGCTAAAGAGGTCCACTGTAGACAAGCTCACAAACACCCAAATCATTATGTTGTTTATTCTTCTCATTCTTGTTGCGTTCTTCTCCTCCGTTTTTTCCGTTACTTTGGCAACCAACAGCACTGTTCCGTACATACAATCTGTACAAGAGAACGCAACCGTTGGTATGTCCAACAATATATTAATATGAAAAAACATATCATTATCTAATATGTCTCAAAAGAATTAGAAGTAAAGTGAAAAATGTTTGCTTGTGACAGGTTTTGGACAAAGAACCTTAAAATTTTTGTATAACATTCTCACCTTTGTGATATTGTACAACAACCTTATTCCAATTTCGCTTACCGTAACTCTCGAAGTGGTTCGCTTTATTCAAGCCCTGTTCATCAACTGGGACAGCGACATGTACCATGTGGAAAGTAATACACCAGCAATGGCACGAACGTCAAATTTAAATGAAGAGTTGGGCCAGGTTCGCTACATCTTCTCAGACAAAACAGGCACCTTAACCAGGAACGTCATGGAGTTCAAAGGATGTACAGTGGGAGGAAAGGTTTACCCACCGGAGACTCTATTTGATGGGAGGAACGATTTGGTCGACAACATGTTGAGCGATGACCCAAGTAGTGAAGACATTCGAGATTTTCTGATTTTGCTTTCAGTTTGTCATACTGTGATTCCTGATTACGCCAATGGTCCAGACGTGATATATCATGCAGCTTCACCCGACGAGCGAGCTCTCGTGTATGGTGCCAGAAATTTAGGTTATGTATTTGAAACGAGAACGCCAAACTACGTGGAGATCAGAGCACTCAATGAGACCGAAAAGTACGAAATTTTAAATGTTCTCGAGTTCACTTCAACGAGAAAACGGATGTCTGTCATCGTGCGCGCTCCGGATGGAAAGATTCGATTGTACTGCAAAGGGGCTGACTCAGTTATCTACGAAAGACTCATGGGCAATGCATCTGAAGACGTAGAAACCATGAGAAAACAAACATCAGATCATCTGGAAGAGTTCGCCACGCAGGGACTCCGAACTCTTTGTTGTGCAGTGACAGACATATCGCAGCAAGCTTACGAGGTTGCTTATATAATAAAATTACTAACATTATACCTTATGAAGTCAATGACAACGTGATTGATTGTATTAATATTTATGGGATATATTACTAGGAATGGCGACAAACATATCACAAAGCATCCACAGCCATTCAAAACCGCGAGCTAAAGGTGGAGGAGGCGTCAAATCTAATTGAAAAGGATTTGCGGTTATTGGGAGCAACCGCTATTGAAGACAAATTGCAAGAAAAGGCAAGTTTCTCAGTATAAGTATATATATGTTGCAGGGGGAAGAAAATAAATAATAAAAATATATGTTTTGAACTGGTTTTCACATAGGTTCCAGAGACAATTGCATCCTTTTTGAAGGCTGGCATCAGTGTCTGGGTTCTTACTGGAGACAAACAGGAGACTGCAATCAATATTGGATACTCGTGTCGTTTGTTGAATCAAACAATGGAGCTGTTAATAATAAACCGTGATAGCTTGGATGTGAGTACACTTTTTCATCCTTACTTTTATGAACTTACTTTACTTTACTTGCAGTCTTGTGCAAGTATAGTAAGGAAATATAGTAATAATATTCAGTAACATTTTGTATGTATTTGTCCAGGCAACAAGGGAGTGCATTTTGGGCTACATTCACGCTCTTTCTCGAGACAATAGCCAAACTCTTCCGAAGGAAAACGATGCTGCCGTAATTATTGACGGAAAAACGTTGAAATACGCTATTAGCTGTGATTTACGTCTGAGATTTCCTAGATTTATGCTGTAGCTGTCGAGCTGTAATATGCTGCAGGGCTTCACCCATCCAGAAAGCCGAAGTAAGTGAAGCAGAAGCATAATGAGATCATGATCGTGTATACATGTAATAAAGCTTGATTTAATTTATTAATCTTTTCTTCTTCTTTTGCATTATCTTTCGGCTTATGGTAAGTTGGGCTCATAGCTTTAACTGTTTTTAAGAACATTAGTTTATTGAAGTGGATGTTATTATAGTTTTGTTTTTTTGTTTATGTTGTAGTTTTTTACATGCGCTCAACCTATTGCAATGGGAATATTTGAGCGACATTGCAGCCAAGAAATACGTCTGCGCTATCCTGTTCTATACAAGCCAAATAAGGATGCGTTCAGTCTCAAACTATTCTTCGTATGGGTAGCCAATTCTGTTCTTCATTCGATGGTTCTTTTCTGGCTATCCATGTGGCTTTGTAACTTTGGTATAGTTTGGGAGCATGGCCGAGAAGGAGGCTATCTAGTTTTGGGAAACTTTATTTACACTGTAAGCAGGAAAGAATTTCAATATTAATCCTAATAATGCTCTGTAATAATGACAATGACTAATGGGTTTGCTCTTTTTTACAATTTAGTATGTAGTGATCGTAGTCAGTTTCAAAAGTGGGCTGGAGACAAAATCTTGGACATTGTTCACCCACTTATCCATCTGGGGATCGATTCTTCTGTGGGTCATTTTTCTCACTGCGTACAGTTATATTTATGGATTTCTTCCATTGGGTGCAGAAATATGTGGCATTGCTTATATGGTATTCTCGTCACCAGTATTCTACGTGGGCTTGTTCATTGTTCCTACGGCCACATTGATTCCCGACATTGTCAAGAAAGGGTACGACATTAAAACGAATATTTTAGTTTATATATTTTATTGTTGTGTCATTTTAGCCAGTGCAATGGTTAAAGTTACTTACTTTTACTATTTAACTTTCAGAATCGAAGGCACATTGTTCCTATCGTTAGATGAAAGATTCCGCCAATGTGAGGTGCTTAATAAGGACCCTAGCTCTCTGCTCAGTCAGGAGAAGCACAGGTACAGTCTTAGGCAGTCTGTAGAGAAAAATATTGTATTATGATTTGATGGTTCTTTTTTGTATGATGGGTTGATTTTTGTTTTGGTTTAATTCTTCGGCATATTATTTAATATATACCCGTTTTCAGCTCAAGAAGTATGAAGGTTCACCCAAGCAATCCTTTAGATTTAGGCAGGAAGGTCAAAACAGTATGAAAATTGCATTATAAACATGTTCACGAATTCACGATCAGCTGCATTGTCGTCGCCATCCAAGATCCTTACTTTTAGGCAATATACAGCAAATACCTTACCTGATGGCTTTCAGTAGTTGTCCACTGACGACGATTACGACCTCCGAAGAAATATTTTTTACAATCTCAAGTCACAAAGCGATAGGAAGATAAATTTTTCATTGCTTTACATTCATACACACAAATATAATTCACCTACTTATTTATACCGATCTTTATAAGATATTTTATATTTCAGATGCATTTAAACTTTACACAATATAAAATCATATTGTAATTTAAAAATGAACCTGTCGAAATTCCCTTTTAACAAATTTCTCAAATTGCAAATGATAAACTGCCACACTAAAAACATTTTATGTAGCCAACCTTAATTTTTTCTTGCCGCTGCTATAATCGCATGCATTTGATCAAACTTTCCCTACTATTTAGTGCCATTCGCGCGCACTAATAATACAATGTCTCACGTTATCATTTCTACTAAATAAATAAGAAATCAAGAGTATGTACAACTTTTATTTATTTTACACGTAGTACAATCGTCAATATAATAATAATTAAATATTTTGTCAATGTAGTTTAGTATAGGATAGTTTGAGCATGATTAACTATAAACTTTGAATGGCATGATGATTACTTAGCTAGTAAAAAAATTATGATAGGAAACCTGCGAATGACTCACTGTTTCTTAATGTGTAATACCATGTCTATCGTTTTCTTTGTTAGTAGTTACTAAAATGTGGAAATGTAATTTTTTTTCCATAATTGATCATCATCCCATTTGTTTAATTCATATATTTTTTTAGGTTGATTAAGCTTGATGAACATGTCTCAATTGCATCATGCTTCCTAAGGTACCTAACGTCATGAAACACATAATACTAACGTATTAATATAATAACGTACGTGTTACAATTTTTGAAATATAATAATCGTAATTTTTACTATTATTATTCCCTTTTTTGTGCAATCGTATTTTTCGTACGTTTCGTTTATAGTTTAAAAAAATTTACAACCAATTATGCATAGGTATTATATATTTTTACACGTCAATGCACAAAAATGCACACCTAGCCTTGCATATAGCTTCCATCATTTTATGTATATTATTTTATGGATTTGATATTTTCCCGTACGTGTTTGCTCAAATGAACTCAATTTTGTGTACATTTTAGTAGTATACCCACGCATTTTTTCTTCGAAAAATTTAAAGTAATAAGTTGTAGTGTCCGATCTAGTCAAGTCATAAGAAGTGGCTGTGTATGTTTTTCTCATCATTAACATTAACTCGTTTAATACGTTCGGTTTTGTTAACGTAACGGGACGGTTATCAAAATTTATTGCTAAAGTTGGTTTGTTTTGTTGTCCTGTCCTCATATATCTATTTATAAGTAGAAGCCTTATTACAAAGAAAACATTGCATACGATCATGATTTAATGGCGCAGAATTATTTAAGTTGTTATTGTTTTATCGTGTTGAAAATTTTTATGATTTATGAATTCTTACTGAGTGAGGACGCCACATTTTTATTACACATCATAATACTCGCACTTTACTTTAATTGAAACATTACCTGAACACAAATGTTGCAAAAACCTGAATATTTTGATTTGTAATGTTGTTGTTTTTTAAATTAATTGATCACATGACAATATATGAAAAGATAATAATACTGATAATACACAACTTACCCTACACCAATTTATCATCAATTATTATTGAATATAATTTTTATGGATTGGTTTTTGATAATAAAGGCTTATTTTATTTTTATAAGAATAGTAATTATTTTTTAGTATTTTTAAGTTTTGTTTATTTATTATTTTCTTTGGTTGCATTTGATATTTATTTGTCGTTTTGTTTCTTTTTTTTATTTTTAAATTTGTGTTATGATTTGGGAAAAAGCGATGATGATGATTGGGTTGAGGCTGGTAGTCATGGTGGGGATGATGATGATGACGACGACGTTGCGACGATAACTACGAGTCTTGCCTATCTTGACGATGGTGATGGGTTATCCACATCCCCTGCTGCTGACTCTCATTCAAATCCAGCTTCCTCCTCTGCTACTACTGCTGTTGCCGCTGTTGATGACCCTTTAGCTCATCTAGTACTTCCGCCTTCTCCTCTCAGGATATTATTTCAGCATTCAATCTCTTAAAAACAATTTACCATAAATACTTTAACACAAAACCAGGTGACGGACAAAATTAATTGCATGTCTCATGATCAAGTATGCATCAACCTTTTTTTAAATTATTAATATACTTATTTTTATTTATTTAATTATTTTACTTATACCTAATTTTGGCTTTTATTTAGTTAATTTTCTAAATGAATTTGTTAGTGTATGCATATATTTGTTCGTCTGTCACCGTATATAACTTTCCAAGTTTTTTATTCACTACATTTCTTTTAGCTTTCATGCAATCGTGTCGTCCCTGTCTCTGTTTTAATCCTCCCGTCCTCCGTGGCTAACCCAAGTTTACTCATCCAAACAAAAATCACGTCACATGTGGCTACATTTTCATGTGCATGATTATGTGTTCGAGCTGAATGCTGTTGCTCATAAAAATGCTCTGGAAGTTAGACTCGGTTTTATATTACAATTTTCGAAAAATATTTTGATTTTGGCACACTTAACAGTATCACGTGTAGTTTTGATATTTCCATAGACCGGTTTAATTATTATTTAAATAATAATATATTACATCATCCAATTGTTCGCGATTCTCTTACTATTATTATTATTATAAAGCAATGATTAATGATTGATTTATATGCTTCATATGCAAAGACGTAAAATAGAGCTGTTTTTTCTGTTTCTGTTACATAACTACTGCTGTAGAATATTTTTTAAACGAAATTACAACAACCACCACAACACAAAATTTTTCTACTTTATCATCCACATATACATATTTCACATGCACCACTATATTTATTACTACTTCTGCCATTAAAAAAGGTTTTCTACTTTTTTCCTACTCTTCTTCTAGTTGTTTCACCACCATCTACTCCTCCTCGTGCTTATTTTCATATTTGAGGAATTGCTACTATGACTACAATTTTTTTCAGAAAAATATACATAGACAAAAGAAAGTGTCTTCTTTTGTTATAGTTATTATTGTGATACTTAAATGTATATATTTTTTAGTTTTTTTTTCTTTTTGAATACAGCATACCTTATATTTATAACATATTAGAGACATGATTTAAGCTCTCTTAAATATCTTACTCTTACTCTCTGCTGATATTTCTCTTGTCTGAATCTGAATTTTGTTTGCAGACCCATGCATGTTCTTGGACAACTTGTGCGTTGTAAGTAATATTCAGAAGTATTCACCCTTTGACAATAAAACACAAACTTTCTCTAGTGTGTAGTTCTTTTTTACAACATCTCTCTAGTCATCTTTAAGTAGTTTTACACTAAGATATTATATATATATAGTAAAATGAATTATCTGTCACCTGACCACCACCAACTAGTTTAACCTTTAAATTAACCTTAAATTCCTTAAATTCCCATCAATTATTCCTTCCTATCATTTTATATTTGACTGATATATACACATACATATACCGATTTACCCATATAAATATATATTTTATATTTTCATAACCTCCGAACTTTTTTTTGTACTGGACATGACATTAAATAACTACTTGTTTCGAATAATATATCTTTTCTAAAAAATTTGTGGTTTTACAAATAGAACTCTTATGATTTTATTGGACTGATAATATTATAATGGTAACTTTTGCTTGACTCTGTTTATGACCGTGTTGTGAAACTAAATTGTTTATGACCTTCGCTGGGGAATGATTACTAATATGTTTTAGTACATCTATAACCCTTTTTTATTAAAAAAAACAGTTTACCTTATCGTTTTTTTAAAATTTGTTTAGCATATGATTGCTATAGTCAGGAAATTATTATTACGGGTTTTGTGACCTACAAACAAAGAACACTGACATTTTCAAGCCTAGTAATTGAATTCCCAAAGAGAAGATTACATAAATATACATATATCCGTATTCAGCATATTACT
Organism: Zhuqinia jingwanae; assembly: GCA_027744095.1. Classification (NCBI taxonomy): domain Eukaryota; kingdom Metazoa; phylum Arthropoda; class Collembola; order Entomobryomorpha; family Paronellidae; genus Zhuqinia; species Zhuqinia jingwanae. Next base: position 233 of record JAHZNC010004561.1, on the reverse strand, counting down.
ATATATATATCATGTACACAACAACACAGCCAAACTTATATAATATATGGAGTATGTAGTTTTTATAGCATAGTAGTTAATTTGTATCCATTTTATATATGTACTTTGCTGAAAGTTTTTTGTCAGTTTTTGTGACTCGTAAAAGGAATGCTGTTGAATGTGACACACGCCACCCATATACATACATTAGTATACCAATATATATGTATCTATTTTCCCATTAGAAAACTTTT
>JAHZNC010004560.1:0-18525 GCA_027744095.1 Zhuqinia jingwanae | reverse complement strand
ATGCTGACGAGGATGTAGTAGGAGCAGCAGCAGCAACAGAGGATGTCGGTGACGACGCCGCTGTTGTTGCTGTTACATCATTCCCAGAGGTTGACGTCGTCATCCCGGGGACGATGGGGGCAGTTGTTGTTGTTGTAATGGCAGCACTAGCGTCAGTTGTGTCCATGGCACAATCATCGTCTTGAGGTAGAGGGCACATGTTCCCATTCTTGGCCTTTGTTTGTTCTTGTTGTTGAGATGAAGATGGTAACGCTGACTCATCAAGTGACTGACCACGGGTAATAATATTATCCGCAGACTTGGCTGACGACATCATTCCTAAAATTGAGGATGGGGATGTAATCTCCTTGAATCCATGGATGATACGAATACCACCAGCAGTGGTTGAGTCCATTGTTGTCGAATCATTGCTACTGTCATCATCCGTAATCATGGATGGCTCATCATCCCCACTAAACTCGGGATCCAATCCTTCATACGCCAAAAGAAGAGAGCTCGTGTAGAACCGAAATGTGTCCAAAGTAGACAAAACCGCTTTGAGTTCCTGAAGTCTTTTCAATCAGGGGAACAAGGGCGTCTGTGCGGAGCCGCCGTCCGTTGTGGAGAAACTGACAAACCCCTTCCTTGAAACCATCCACGTTCAATTTCCGCCCATAGTATTTATCCTTACAGATAAACTTTCCTGTTGTTACTTGATAAACCTGAGAAAAAGAGAAAAAAAAATATACATAAAACATTATTTATTATTGCAAATCAAAACAATTACTTTTATTGCCAAAAATTGTAGCTGTCTCAAAAGAGGAGACATGGAGGTACATAAATTGACATAACTCTGCTGTGCTGACACTCAACAACAACGGCCTTCAAGGTTATACCAGATAATTCCAGATGAATATATGTAGCTGTGTGTTTACTACATTGTTTTGATGGCGTACATTCCACAAAAAATCCTATTTTTAGCTCAATGCACAAGGAAGGGGTTGACAATGTGATGTAGTGAATTGTGCCTCTGCCATTGCAACTGCTCAATATGTTTCCTTTGTCAAATTTATTTTTCTTTAATGGTTTGCATTTTTTTGTTGCTTTATTCCACGTACAACTTACGCACATACTAAAAAATCATTACGGAGCAGTAAACTAAGCTTTTACACAAGTAACGTGTTGTTGGGATAACATTTTGGAACAAAGTTGTGCACACATGCACATTTGGGACACTGCCACGAGCACAAATTATAATTCAACACAACAACTGTGAATAAATCCCTGTCCCTCCACTTTAATATTACTACTTCTTATTGTACGTAAATATTTTTGCTACACGTAAAATATCATGTGCGTTGTTTCGTTGAAAACAAAATCATTTCATCTCTCAAGGGTCATCACGAACAAGCCATTATAAGATTTCTTTCAACAAATTTTATGTTCAAAACAACAAATTTTTAGATAGCAATGTTATCTGCTCTGTATGCTCGATGGGCTATATGTATCAAAATATCATAATCCTTAGGAGGAAAACAAAATAGACAAGAGCTCCCCGAAGCGCACATTCATATTTTTATAATAAGTAAATTGGAAGCAGACGAATTAAGTAAACATGTTGGCAGTTTTTTTATGATGTTATATTATTTCTGAATTTTATAAATTTCCGTAAGAAATCGGAAGGAAGAAAAACCGCACATGATTTATTTATTAGCCTTGAACACAAAACGCGGATTATCTTTAAGTTTTCAGTTTGTTATCCAAGTGACAACTATTTTAATGACGCCGGAAGCATTAACTGTAAGCTCGCTGCGTACTATTATCAATTATTTCCAAGAGTGTACCACAAACAAGCTATCATTGCCGAGTTACGTAATTTGAGTATGAACCAATATTTTATGAAAAGTAATATTTAGTGTCGTCACAAACTCGAATCGCCACGTAATGTTCTCCAACAGCATGAATTCTATACACATGAGCAAAATAAATTTACATAAATATTTCATCATGATCATCACATTTTAACCAATTTGCTATAAGTTAGATATATATTCTCCACCATTTTTTTCTCATTCAAATTTATTCATGACATGATCTTGACCATAATAATAATTTGGACAAAGGACAAGAAAAAAAGAAAACGTACTTTGGCAGTGCGACTCCTTTTCTTTTTGACTATGAGCTACAGCCGCGGTAGATGATCTTCTCAGCTTTGAAAGCTGCTTTTGATGACATTTGAGAGCCCAAGGGTTGTGGGGTTGAACGGACTTGCTGGAGCTCCCCACACCGCTTGTAGTTGTGGGAGATGCTGCAGCCGCGGCTGCCACTGCGGCAGCATGCTGTTCCTCAACGTATAGATCATCGAGCTCGCTCTCAATCTCAATTTCAATACTTCCAGAGTTCTTGAGTCGGATCCGACTGCGGATGTAATAATAAAAAAGATAGTTTGTCAAAAAATGCGGTCACATCAACTGCTGCAGCGACAGTGGGTTTTGCAATTTAAAAGAGGACATATTCCACTTTTTTGTGCAAAAACTATTACTATAACTATATATTAGACACTTTAAAAAATTAAAATTCAAAGCATATAGTCATATCCATTTTTTTGAAGGGACTTTAAAGCAAAATAAACTATACAAGCTGCTATAAAGATACTACTACACACACAGAGGGATTACATTTTTATGTTGAGAAAATATTCATATAAAAAGTTGCCAAAAACTCACCGACTCTTGTTACGCTTTTTGGTGGATGACACTTGATAACGAAATGATTTTGGTGGGTAAGCTGCTACAGTGATATAGCCATCTGGATCTTCTTCAAACCGAACCTAAAAATAAATCACAAATAGCAAAAAAAAATACATATCATAATTCCGTATTTGGAGAGGCTTGTAGCATCAGCAGCAGCCAGCGCTGCAAAAACCAAAGAACAGCGTTTTCTTTCACAAACACACTGTGCTTTACTCTTCTTAACTCCTTTCCCACTTGGTTTGATCACTATATGCTTTTTTAAATGCACCTATTATTATTTATCTGGGATATGGCTTTGTGATGCTGATACTGATCATGATTACAAATTACATTTTACTATAACGCATTTGCTTTATATTTTAGGATAGTAGTGCTATCGTCCTAGTAATATTGCCTCTTTTTTTCTACTGCTGTGCTTTTATTTATATACCCTTTGCTTAGACTCAAGTTCACGAACATATTTTTCCTTTCAAAAAACCTTTATAACATGATTCATGATGAATGATGAATAACACACGTACATAAATATGTTGTATATTCTCACATTTACCAAGATCTCACGTAAAACTACATTTCTTTTATTATCAAAGAGCTCAAACTACAAAACATCGCATCATATACACAAACAGCCCAAAAATATTTATGATTTGATAATATTTTGATTTTTGTTTATTTTCCGTTAAAAAAATATACGTAGGTATAAAATCGTCATTTTCAATTTTGTGATTTGACTTGAGAGTAGGTAGGTAGGTAGGTAGGCATATATTTTTGTATATTTTTCCAATCACATCACTCTTTCCTGTGCTATTAATAGGCAACTTTCAGTTTTTCATTCACTTTTTTTTTGGTGAGGTGGATGATGATGATGGTGAAGAAGAGGATGATGATAAAAGCGTAATTTGTTGTACGAAATCCAGAAAGGAGCAGATTTTTATATCTATTTAGGTTATTACTCTTCTATTTAGCTTGGAGTATTTTTTTTTTGGAAGAAAAAAAGAGAACGGAAGATTTCGATAGGTAAGCATGCAGATATATTTTTTGTTACATCCTGTTATTTTTTTAAAGCTATAATAGAGGATATATTCTCCTCCGCCTACAAAATACATTGGTGTCACCTTCAAAAGTTCAAACAAGTAATTTCATCATCATCGTCACCACATATCCGATATAGGCTGCTTCGAAAAACTGCCACCGGTCTCATAGGAATATTGGATTTAAAAAGCAAGAGTTTTTTTGCAGGAAAGATGTGAGAGTTGATGACTGCTTTACAGTGTTATTTGCCACCTGATATAATAAAGGACGAAGAAAAGGGAAATGATGACGATGATGATGATATGCATATTAAATGAGAGTAAAATTTGCCAAATGGCCGAAAAATACTGTTTTTGACGAATGGAAAACAAACAGGCCAGAGAGAGTAACATAACTTGTAGAGGCCTTTGAAGATACGTTTTATTTATTATTTTTGCGTAAACAAAAACCTGCCATAAAAAATCTCAAATAATTTTTGGAAGCTACTGCTGTAGCACAGCAGAGATGCAGATGCATTTATAACATAACTTTTTTGCTTGAAATACGAAATGGAATTGTGGCGTAAAATTAGGTGGGCAAAATGTTTGGCATTGACTCAACTATTCAATATTTCTCGGATAACAACCTTTCAAACACGCCACAAGAATGTAGTTAGCCTGATTGAATTACACATATGTACCAACAACAATTTTAATTGCGGCTACTACTACTGCTACTGCCACTTTATTTTACAAAAAAACATTTTATATTTATAAAAAAGTATTACATACCTGGACAACCCCGCGATATTCCGGAGTAAATTTTTTCATACAACTGGGAAGGGTCTCGTAAAACTTGAGCTCTTGTTTAATAAGAGGCTTGCAAACCGTTCTCTCGTCAAGGCATAAAATTGAAGAATGTCCTCCGACTTGATGCAGAAACGGCTCCAGCTAGAGAGATTTTCAAGGAATTGCAAAAAAATACACATCTGGTTAAAGCACAAGTACATCTTTATCTGTAAACATCATTTGTATATATTTTGTATCTATATTTATCTTTCGAGGAATTTTACTTGGAAGGCATATGACAAGAAAGTATATTACATATATCGAAGCTGATCATTATAAACCAATGGTCTGTTTTTTTTAAACAATAATACCATACACTTTTTTTCTTTCTCTCTCTTATTTTATTTCAAGGGTACTAGAATGACAGGAGGCTAGACACCTGTCGGAGATTCAGGGCTGTTTTTAGTTTTGTTTACAAGCTTTTTAAAATCTAACTCAAAGGACTTTTGAAAACAAAAAATATATAAAAGGTCACAAAAAAATAATTAATATTTTATCTAAGCTACTATTTATATTGCTGCACTACTACAAATACAGAGTAAATATATATAGCAAAAGTGCATGTTGACATTTTGTTGTCACTTAAAATAAGTGAACTTGACATGGATGTATCCTGCTTGTTTGAAAGGAAAAGAGAATGTTAACTTTTTTTTTGACAAGGACTTGTCTTTTGAATTTGGACAGTCAAAAGTCAAAACAAAAGTACTCTAATATCGTTTTAATATATTATTTTATTTGTTGGTGTATTTAAAAAATAATAATTTTGAAAAGTGCAGCGTAGGAATACCATTATTGTTTTTTTGTGTGTAAAAAAGCATTTACCATCCATTTATTTACCCTTCTTCCATCATTAAATTCCAACAGAAGATATGGGATAGGACCACAAACAGAAGCCAGAGCCACAGGGAGAGATTATGTGTACAAACGTAACACGTGTGCGTGTGTGTGAGAATGTGAGCGAACCTTTTGGTAAAAAAATAAACTAAAAAAACATTTTCTCTAGTCTAGTAACAAGGTCAATACAAAAAAAAACCACCACAAGAACAAACGCATTTATTGCCGAATTCAATTTAAAACCATGAAAAAAAGCAAAACGCGGAGTACAAACAAAAGAGAAGTATGATGATGATGAATCATCATGATTTTATAGGTAAAATTTACCACCACACCTCAACAACCGCATATAAACATATCGTGATCATGGCTCTTGCCATTGTCAGATCATTACTCTTTTTGCTTTTAGTATATTCTAAGCCACTCCCATTTTTCTTTTTTTTAAATGAATGAATATTATTGCGGGGAAAGTGGCAATAAATTTCTCGGTTTAAAAAAAACTACATTTTTTACTTTATATATCCTTTAGATAAAAAAAATATTTTAAAAGCGTGCCAAAAAAGGGAAAAGTTATTCCCATTCCATTACAAACTAAAATACAATAAATATTATAGTTGCTTACTGTCTGAGTAAATAAAAATACTACTACTACTACTAAAATATAAACACTCAGACAAGATGAAAGACAAACACAAAACAAAAATGGTTGAGTGGTTTTAGTGTTTTTGGTGGTACTACTTCGGTAAGTTGAGAGTATGTATATCAATGAGTTTAGAGGAGTGTAAGTCGACATAATCCTATCAATCAACTTGGAGAAAGGAACCCAAGGAAAATATTTTCAGCATGTACAAAATAAAACCTGGATGCATTTACTTTAAAATAAAATATACATATATGTTTTTCTGTATATTCCTACGAGTAAGTATACTATTACTGCAACTTACATGACATGTAACAACTTAGGGATAAAACAGAAAAAATATATAAATGAATTCATATTTCCCATGCGTCTCGTTAGTGTTTTTTTATCAGTAAAAAAAAAGTGAATGGGCACATTTTGTTTTTATATCATTTTGCATACCATACAGGAAGAAAGGTTATAACCTTTTCTACTTCTCTCTCTTTTAGTCTAAAGGGCAGACATGAGCTGCATAATGTCTGCTGCTACTAGGTATTTTTTTTTCTGCTGATGTGATATTCTGTCAATTTTACTTAAATGGAGTTACATAAAAAAAATTATTATTATTATTGCATCAGGCAGACTGACTGAAATATAAAGTGATGATCATTGCCATTTTTTTGGTTAAGGAAATCATTGTCATAAAAAAATATTATTGTAAAAGTTGAAGTTCACAATAACAAGGATTACTCTGAAGTGCAAATAAAGCTACATATTTTTTTGTTTGATTTTATATGACAAGGCTTGTTGTTATAATACCTAATAAAATGGAATAAGCGCTCTATGTACTTTTACCCTGTCACTATAGTAGTATAAACGAAACGCTGAGCGTGTCTAAAAATAATTTTTTTGTTGCTCAATTTGATATATAATTTTTTGTCGCCAAATATAGTTTATGGAAAATCTATACTTTTATAACTTGATTCAGACAAAATTGTACACACAAGCAAAAAAAATTGTGATGGATAAAATTCATGAAATGATCATCAGCTCTCTAAAAATATCAGAGTTGAAAAAAGTCAAGTAATTTACACGTGCGACTTTTGCAACAAATCTACTTTAATCATCATCATTATTACACAACCTACTTTACTTTATCTTCAATTCTCATAGGATATATGGTATACTACTATCAATCGGTGCTTTGATTTGCTACTTTGCTACTTATATCCCTAATTTTTACATGACGATGTCGTATGATATCAAGTTGGAGCTGTGTAGAAGTGTAATAAAAAAATTTATGGGGTGTTGCAAAATGGTAAGTCGAGTAGCTGGCAGTGTATAATGATGTTAGATAACGCACCACATCGTAATATCGATTTTTTCCACCAACTCTCATTATTATCATTTTTAAACCTAATATTTGCATAAATATATTCCAGTTCTCTGATTAGATAAAACATGTGTGCGCACTCAGATTTACAGATATGCTGGATTAAAAAATTAAAAGCGAAAATGATCGAAATCTCCTACAAAAAGTTCTTAACATATAAAATTCATTCAAAAGTTAATAATAGATGCATTAAAAATACTAAATATTTATTGTAAAAAACGTGTTAAAAAAAACTTCAAAATTGTCAAAACACAATCAAGGCCAAAATGAAAAATGTTTACGTATAAACTTATTCAAAAGAAAATATTCATATTTACATTTATATTACAAGGTAAGTAGAAAGTTTCTTGGAATGACAATAGGGATTCATACTTTTTTGTGTTTGCAAACAAAGCAAATAAAGTTAAATGTTTACATTAAAAAATTGAGTTGGTTACTCTATTCTATTTTTTTTCGTAGCACAAATAATATTATTGCCCTAAGTCGAAGGACAAAAAATTGAATTGCATATATGCAATCTTGCAATAAAAATAAAAATAGGAATATTTTATAGCACCACGTCACTCCCCACATCAGTATAAAGATTTTTTTATGAGAACAAAAATCAGAGGTCAATATATTTATTTCTTATCCTTATCATGTTTAGCATGAGACATTGGATTGACAAAACTTACCAATATGAAATGTACCTAAATTAGTAGGTATAATGTATGTATAACGTAAAATGCGCACTTTCTTTCAATACCTTTTACTATATATTGGCTAATATATACTCAACAAGAGGATTATGGGAAGTAAAAATACAAATGGAGGAGATTTCTCTTACCTGTACAGGTTCGCATTCTTGGAACTCACTCAGAATGTCTTCCAACGGCATAGTTCTCTCCGATACGGTGCTAAGGGTATTTCTTGTATACTCAAAATGATATCAATAGGCTGCTCCTTCAAAGATGGTCCCAAAACTGGCAACTGCAGAGGACAAACAAGGACACGTGAAGAATAAGATTTCAAAACGGAATATATAGGCACAATATCTGTATATACCCAAGTAAACATGTTGTCACTATACTTTGAAAGGTTTATTTTTACAACACTTCTTAGAAAACTTTTAAAATGCAAAACTGGCTACCGTGAACGCTATCATAACAATAAGCAAATAAGTATGTATCTCTGTCTCTGACTTGTATCTATTTTATCTACTAATAAGAATGAATCTGCAAAAAAATATAATAATGACAGCATTAAAATGCAATTACATGATGATGACGAAGAGGTTGATGATGATATTATTATTATGACCTTCTGAAGATTGTGAGAGTCTGTGAATAATTCTTTGTAGTAAGTAATGTTATTATTATGAATCATACTTGTGTTAAATTGCAAGTTCCTGTTTCCAAATAATTTTTACAAAATACTTACGAGAACACACACACACACACACACACACACGACGCTATACTATACAGCTCAGCAGCACAGACTATTTAAAAAAAAACCACAAATGATAATAATATTCGCAATAATGAATGCATCCTGCTGATATTTCCAGCAATATAATGTTCCTGGAAGTGATGAAAGAGTGTAGATAACGAGAGAGTTGAGTGAGTGAGTGAGTGGTTTCATGTTGCTGACGACGACGCTATCATGCAAAAGAAGGAAAAATATATAACCTATCACTTCAATTTACATCACTTTACAGGTGTTTTATAAACACCCCAGCAACAGAGGACAAGACATGCTGATTTTACGACCTTTTAAATATTTCTGACCATCTACAAATATAATAGGTATATAGCCTACCACAAAATGTAACTCGTTATAGCTCTCTCTCTATATATTGTAGCTGCTGGCAATGATGATGATGTGATGATGACGAAGAAGAAGATGATGTGATGATGCACCTGTTTTGTCTGAAAAAAAGATGCCCCTAGCTAAAGTCTCATTCATACGATAATGACGATGATGATGATGATGGATCCTGCTAACTCTACTAGACTTTTGTTACAATGATAACAAATGATACTAAAAAATGTACATTTTGAAAAATGTATCGTACGATAATTTTACTTTTGTATTAAAATGCCGCAAGCATATAATTGACTCTATGTGTCTGTTATATACATTCAACCTAACCGCCACCCTACCAATTTAATTCCTTCCAAATAATAATTCCCTTGAACTTTCCGTTTCTTCTTCTTCTTCGCAGCAACAGTAGCAACAGAGATATCCTAATTGATCTTGTCTAGGAATATGGGGAAAAATTTCCATTGATAGATAATTACTACGTAGGTATGTCTCTATACCTTCTCTAAATCTAAAATGCGTACGGTATGTGGGAACTAATTCATCAAAAATTCAGTGGCGTACATAGCTACATTGTCTGATCAGAATACATGAATTACATAATTTAATGCAAACTAAGCTCTAAAAAAAATTTACTCGCTAAAGACGCACACAGAGTACAGAATAGACATTTAAAAAAAATTGACTTTGTTTGGCTGCCATATTAAAAACGTTAGCTAACTAATTTTACTATGCATGTAGATACAATATATGCCTACCTGTTATATATATACATAGTATATTATGCATGTTCATATAATATGACTTGATTTGCGTACGCCGTACCAAAAAAAAGAAACTTGTTACGAGAACGAGACGAAGACCCCAATGAAAAGAGGTGGTGGTGTTGGTGGTTGAAAATTCAATGACTTTTTCATATGCGTCAATATTGGCATTGGTTGTATGTGTGCCGATATGCCGATTGAGCTGAAGATACAATATTATTATTATGCGCCTATACCAATTTTATTGAGCGTGTCATATTATGATGATGATGATGCATGATGAATCCATTAAACGTACAACATTGCCTATTATTATTGCTTTTCCTTGAAATGCACCATCTCCACTTTATTATTTCCAGAGCGAAAAATAATAACGGTACCTACTCAACAATTGATTTTCAACCAATAATTTTACTGCCATTTTTTTAACACAAGTTTTTTTCTACCATGTACAAAAAAAATATGAAATATTTATAGCGACACCTAATAACCTTATTGAATTTTTTTTCTACTAACTAAAACACTCTCTTTTGTGTGACCAAAGAGAGCAAAATAAAATATCATACTTTTTCCAATTGTGCTACTCAGCTTTCTTCTTTGAGAAAAAAAATGGCTTATACATATATGTATGTTGGGCATCGATTATAGACAGCGACAGGCAGGCAGTTACGAAAGACAGTTATCTTTCTGACTGGCTGTAGTAGTCTGGTTCGGCCGAGTACTAACTAATTTGATTATCTGTCTTCTTTAAAATGTCGCTTCTTTCTATTTATTCTACTGCTGTCGCTACATGAATTTTGTGTGGTTGCTGGTGGTGGTGCTGCTGGTGAATCCTGGATTTCGTCGTGTTAGACCGACTTTTGCTCCTTCTCTCCTAATAATTCCACTCGACTGCTCACTAATGGGATTTTTATGTGCGTAATATAACACAGTACTTGACTTTAAGTTCAAGTACCTAATATAATTTAGTAAAGTAATAATGTGTATGTCTATGTAAAGCTTTTTGGTCCGTGACACCATAAATACTACTGCGCAGAAAAAGATAATAATAATTAATATGAAATTGCAGAGCATTTTGTACCGCTGGTAAAATAATTAGTGATAAACGAGAGAGAAATATAACACGCAAAATGTATATGAAAGAATGAAAATATAGAATGGAATGTATTTCTACGTCGTCGGTCGCTTTGGAGAATGTGTGCACACATTTTTAGTACCTTATTTTTCGAAACAAGTACAAAAAAACAAGAAAGGTCTGCAGTTTGCGGTGGTGTGGTACAATGACTTTTGAAGATATAGTCAAGCGTTTCGTATTTAAATAATATACGAAATTATATGATGATGATAATAATTTGCTTATACAATTGATAAAACGCAGCGAAGCCACCTATCAGCCAACAGTGGACTCTTACACGAATGAATAAATGTTGCACGGAGTCCATGCAACACAAAAACTTTTCATGTGTATTACCTCTTCAACTGTCAAACTCGAAATGGGAAAGAAAAAAAGAAATCAGAGTGTGTGTAAAGAGAGGGTAGGAGAGTTTTGCTGTGCATCACATAAAAACGTACACACAAATCATTTTAATGTCACGCTTTTAATGACGGATCAGCAAAGGAGTATCACACAAGTTTACTGACTTCTTCTTCTTTTCTTTTTTATATCCATTAAATGTTAAATGTGCTGGTACTACAACCCCACCAAATTATTGTGGTATTATGGATGGCTACTGTAAAACTGTAATGTTGTTTATATAACATTTATTTTTGCATTTACTACTGCTGTGTCTCCTATAATAATGAGTAACTTTTTTAGTGTCACTTTTTGCATGCATTTATGGAGGTAGGCGTTGATTTGATATGTACGTGTTTTTTAACACAATCAAGTCATCAATTTGGGATATGAAAGACATGGGAAGTATATGGTGTATACAATCAATGTTTGTTTTTAAGCAATGTATCTTGTCATATTAAACCATTATATATTGCAAATTAAATGGAGAGGAATAATATATGGCATGAAATTTTACTTTTTGTATAGTGACATGAAGATGCACGTACGCCACTTTTAAAACTATTCCACAGCTTAGTAAATTGAATGTCAAACTTGAGTGCAATGCCACGCAAAATTGTGATTATAACTGTTATTCATATAGCAACAACTGCGATAACAAAAAGCTATTGATATATGAAAATTGAAAGACATTATTACTTCATTGTGTTGATTGCGAAAATTTGTTTTAGAGCTTGAAAAAATAAGCGACATTGAAAAATGTTGCAGAAAATTTTGAAAAATGTGCACGTATATACTTTCAAATAATATATATCTCTACTTTATACCTACCTATTTATGATAAGATATGATAGATAGATAATTTATGCATAGATATTTTTTAAAGCTTGATAACATTTTCTTGGTATATTGTTTATCTTTCTTAGAAGGGAAAATTAGGTTAAAATAGGCGAAAGTTCAAAAAAGTAAATGACCGCGGGAAGCTTGACCCAAATACTTAAAATATTTTCATTGGAAACATGCAAGCATGTTTTATAATGATATGTCATACTAGAATTTAATTTAATAATTATATACCTGCATGTTTGCTGTTTTAAAAATGTATGTGTATACAAAAGATGTAACTTGCAATAGGATACTACGTGTGTGTCATGGTGTCATCATGTGTCAAATTACCACTCATTTTTAACTTGAAATTTGGTAAACAAACACATACGTACATACGTGAAGAAACAGCTGGGTACATATGTATATTTAGTGACATGTGACATGTCAAACAATATGTTATTTCATGTTTACTACTACTTATTAGGTACTTGTTTTAAAAAAAAGAGTATTTTGAGCTATGTATGATTACGTACCGCCATTTCCTATTCCTATATATACATTCCTAGAGCTACTTACACTTGCGTTGTATTTTTACTAACTTTTTTTGTTGACATGCAAAATCTCTCAGGATTTAAAGGAATAGCCATGTAAAAAGAAGCGGCTTGTTTGTGTGTGTTTGTGTGGGGGGGATAATGGTAATAATGTCACCATCACCACCGCCGCTATAGTTTTTTGTCTGCAGTGCAAAACTTTTTTCTCGATTAAAAAGCAAACCACGAACGAACCACGAGAGTTTGCATGACATTATTTCCGAGCGGTGTACAAAAATGGTAATGCACATGATGGTATCAACATCTGCTTTGGAATTTGGAAGAGAGATGAGATGAGGACGTCTACACACGCATATAATCATCATCAAACATACATACATATATCGCCCAGTGCAGTTCTGCGGCAAACCAAAAAGAAAAAAAAACGTACCACACCAACCAACCAAAAAACCACCCACACAAGGAAAAAAGTGATCATGAGATTGCTTTGGTGTACGTAGTAAAAGGAGTAGAAGAAGTGTAGTAAACCAAATATGTATTTCTATATAGATGACTGCGGTGGTATAAGTAAAGACATGACATGATCCACTGTATAATTCAAGAGATTTACAAAAAAAGATGTTACAAAGAAGAGTTTAGTAGAAGTAGAGAACTTTTTTTACACTTTTACTTGGATTACATTTGTGCTAAACCTTCCACGTTTTTAATCCCAATCTCCCTTTTTTTACGATATTTTTTTATGTAGAGGAAAATATAAAACTTGCTCTTTGTACGAAGTACAAAGTCCTGGCCTGGATAGTTTAATGCTATTGTGTAATCTTGTTACATAATTTATTTAATTGAATCATCCAAACGTACAACAAAGCAGCTTTTTCCTGTACAAATTTTACTTCCTGTTTCTTTTCTCTGTATTTTTGTATTTATAAGCATCCTTTATGAAACGAGATTATTATAATGATCTATGATCTACTTACCCGTAAATTGAAAATCCAAATAAGGTTCTTGATTAATCAAAGTAAATAGTACAAACAAAAAAATGTACTAATATAATCACAACAACATTGTATAATTCTCAGTAAGTCTCCTTTTTTGTGTGTAACTCTAAATTTACTTATGTATTTCCCCTTTATTTGCTTTCTCTTTTAGTCTTTAATTTAAAATCCAATCAAAAATTTGTCGTCCTACAACAGCTCTCTCTCTCTATACTTTAACTTCATTTGATACAAAAATCACAAAAAAATAATTAGGTACTTTTTTTCTTTTGATCAAATTCCCAACAGGCACTTCCTCATTATTTTATACTGTAGTAATATAGTCAATTATAAACAAACAGAATTATTGGAACCAAAATAAACAAAAGTCAAAAGTCATGTAGTAAAAAATCTTCTACATGCAGAGAGTTTGCAAGAAATGATCATTATTTTAATGTTGTGATCTTTATGCGAGCTTTATTATTGTGTATGTACATATGTAAGTACATTATATATGTATGTGTCTGCGCAGCTTAATTAAGATTGATTGGAACAAAAGCACACATTATATTTATAATAATAGGCAGACTTTGTCAACCAACTCACTTCCACTGACACATTGGAATTCTTTCCACGCGGATAATGACTATTCACAAACACATTTTTTACAACCCGAACAATAGATGAATTGGGCTGTCGTGGCAAGAATTGTTTTGATGTGAAAAATAGCAGGTAAAGTTATTCAATCAAATATCGGTCGGCAATATTATATAAATCACAAAAAAAACTATTCTTTCTCTGACGAGAACTTGTTTTTTTTTGTTAAAAAAATTTGATAAAAAAAGTTCTTGGCTCCTTTTTAAGGTACACTCGTAGTAAAAGTGTTTCTTGGTTCTGAGTAGTTTTGTGCGATATGTTATTAGCTCGTTGCAGTTCTCTGTGAAGAAGATGCATTGGATTTTTGTGTGTTTTAGATTCTTGTATTATTTTGTCTATTTTCAACGTAGGTTTCACTAGTTTGTAGTATAATATGTAGTGGTAATGCAACACGTGCAGTAAAAAAGATGTCTGTAGAAAATGTAGTGTACTAGTAGTAAAAGCAGTAGTAGTAGATGTCTCCTTGTGAGTTTTTGTGTGTTTTTATATCAATGTTGCTCTGAATACTGATCAACAGTGACTGAAGTGGTTGCTCAAGAAGACACTCGTCTTGTTTTCACATTTTTTCTCCTCGAGGAAGAGTGCAATAGGAAAAGACGGTGAATGAGTAGTAAACCAAACCAGGCTACGACGACGAATGACGGTAGAAGTTGATGATCATGAACACTACTTTAGAGTCACTACTCAATAAAGAGAAATGTATTCATAATATAACCTACCTAGATCACATACCATACAACAGCCGCCCTACTCGTATTAATATATATTTTTACCAAAAGAATTATAGTGTTTGCTATTCACTCGCTCGCAAAAAAACAGATCCGGAGACTAGTGTGTGGCATACACACAAACTTTCAGGCAGAGAGCTCAGCAGACCACAGATAGATGAGTTGAAAGAGAGAGAGAAAAGCTTGTGGAAAAAAATAAGTGTGCATTTTGCCAGAATTCAGCTCTGGTCTGCTGCAAACAGCAAAACTTTTTTTTTGTCGTTTTCGCTTGCTTAATAATAATAATTATAGTAAAGATTACATTACAAGAAAAGGCTTGTAGGCATGAACTGAAAATGCACAAATTTTTTTTAGAGATGTATATACACTATACACACACATGTAAATTAATTTAGAAGCTTTGATTAAGCTTTTTCTGACTGAGCAGGAGAGATATAGTGAGTGAAAGAAAATGGCAATAAACATAATATTGTAATCTCCTGTTTTTTCGTACTTCTAGCAGCAGCGCAGAAAGAAAAACCTTCTCGTTCTCAGAGAGATAATAGCTTTACAAAAAGAAGAGAGAAAAAACGGAGAGCAGCTATTTTTGTTTTATTTCTCTGTGCTCTCGTGTAAAAATGTAAGTACAAGTGTGTGTATCTCATAACTTTCGTCGTCGACATCTACTAAAGTTTATGTTTGAAAACTTGAATGGTGGTGCACGAAATGCAAGTAGTAGTAAACTCATGTTTGACATGAATACTATTACTATATTATAGTACTTGTATATTGATGTGATATGTGCGATGTACGCATAAAGAAACCAAATACTGCACACAAAATAAAGCCATGATAGTCATGTCATGTCATGATCCTTTTTTTTAAACATGACTATTATGCTAATCCTTTTAGCGCAAATATATATACTCTCTAAATAGTATTCAATAGGAAGCCTTAAAATTTTCGTGTGTGTGTCTATTTGCATCATTATCATTGGCAAATGCAATGCCGATTATGCCGAGAGATTGTGAATAGTATTTTCATTCTTGGTTGAGGAGAGCCACTAGCCAGGCTTCACTGGATATGGAATGCAAATAAGTTGGAGGATCACAGGATCCAACGTATTCTGTTGCCAAGAAATTTTGTGAATCAAAATGCTTTGTTGGTGGTGGTGTGGGTATACCAAAAATAAATATGTTGCTAGTATGCCTACTGTAGTAGTATATGTAGGAATATGCATTAAAAATGTAAATATGAATTTTTTGTGGAGACACACGAGCAGTTTTTATATTTTTTTTCCTATAAAAAAAGACATTTTACCATTCAACCAACGTCCTCCGGCTTAGGATGATGATGATACGCTTTTGAGAAGTAATAGTAGTGCAGCTGTGTATTGTCCCATCATGCTCATATGTGTGGTGCGCATGAGTCTTATATTTTTTTATGTTGATAAAAAAGTATCAAATATAAAGTTGTCATTTTTCATACCTGGCAGCAGCGCCGACATCAGTTTATGTACATTCATAACATAGTTCATTCAAGTTTGCAAATGACATTCTCACAAGCTGTGTGTGGATGTGTGTGTGTCTTGAGTTTTTTTTCTTTCGTTACTTGAGAGTATGAACTATGAACATCACATGACATGTATCAAATTGAATCAATTTTGCTTAGTGAACTATTTCCGCCGCCATCCCATCTCACGACGGATATTATGAATGATGCCGGCATGTCAACCTTTTTTGCTGCTGGGGTAAATGGTTGCGGCATACCTAATTTAATTTAAAAAAATCTATGCACGTTATGCACACTCACTACCAACATACTTTTGTGGCGTGATGTCGTCATTGGAACAAAAATTGCCTTACAACTTATGATTCTGACCGACTCAATGTTATTTATCAAAAACATTATTTTATAAATGTATATTTTTTGACAGGGAATATTTTTCCGGTAGTGAGGGAGAGTGATATGCGATGGTACACTATGATTAAATGTCTCAACAAAAAATCTTGTTTCCCTTTTCCCCTGCTTTTCTTGTCTATTTGTAGTTTTTAGATTGAAAAGCTATAAATTTTTACTTCTTGCATAACTTGAGATGAGAAACACGAAGGAATGAGAGCAGGCGCATGGCGCATCCACAACACATGACCATTTTAAATGAAAGCATATATTTAATGACGTGTCTTGTTGTGTTAAAAAGTTTATATGTAGGTCAGAATTCTGAAGAATTAGTAATTTGTCTACAAAAACTAGCAATGTAGACGCAAATAACGATAATAATAATAATAATATGTTTTGCGTAATATTGAATAATATTTGTCCTCTCTGTGAGCAATAATGTGGAGAAAACATTCATCACAGATGATGATGATGACTTACGTAATAATAATATATAGCCTAAAAATATCTCGTCTTTGGTCTGTGTGTACCACTTTTATTCTTTGAAAATATATCCATTAATCGTACACGACGACGACGGCTTTGTAAAATAAAAAGGTTGTGTGGCGAAGCAAATGCTCCAGGGAAATTGAGGAAGTGATCATCCACAAACTCATCTTTTAGTCGTCGAATAAAAGAAAAGTTGGTCTCCTTTCATCGCAATTTGCCAAATGACTTGGACAGAACATGTAAAATATGTATACCCCATATGTATTTATGTGGAAGTAGTAGGTTGACAAAGAAAATAATGGAGGATGGATGCCATGCATCAGTTCACACAAAAAACATCATTTCAAAGTAATGAAGAACAAGCAAGAGAGTATTTTTCTGAGAAATCTGTAATTCAATCCGTTGTTCCTCAAACAAAAGGATGATGATGACTCAGGCAGCAACAAGGCAAAATAGAACAAAGACAAAGAAGGAAGTACTACAGTACTACGGCGGAGTTTTCTGAGATGAATTGCTTGGTGTATTTTTTTTACAATTTCACATGCCAGCCAATAAGGAGACTCGCTCTTCCGGATACATAAAGCACCCACAAACAGAGATAATGTAGTAGAATCGAGAAAAAAACTCAATATAAAAAAACTAGAACAAATGTAGGTATAACTAATCCCTGTTGCAATAATAATAATGTCTAAAGTCCATATTATACACAAACACAAAAACAAATACAAAAGCCAGTGGTGCAGCAGAGAATTTTAAAATGGACTTTTAGAATTCAGTCAACACATCAAAAAAAACAAATAAATGTAAATTAGTCCATCAGTCCAAAACACTCTGCTCATCAACATCACCATCAAAAAACACTATATATATTTCATTTAATCTTGATACAAAAAAATAAACATTGGA
>JAHZNC010004559.1:10761-30076 GCA_027744095.1 Zhuqinia jingwanae | reverse complement strand
TCCAGTATCAGCTCAGCGTGTATAAACCCACACTAGTGGACAAAAGCTTCCAGCAGCAAAGCATCGGCTGAAAGCTGCGTTGAGAAAAGCAATCCAAATACAATTTTGTTGTTGGTTTGTTTGCTTCTTATGAGCCTTAGCGACAAATCATTATTAGCTAGTAGTACCAGCACCTCCATCCCACCATCACCAGTTTCTCTCTTTTGGATACCTAGTGACCTTTTAATATTGAGTTGAAGGTGTGGTGAAAGTCATGTTCATTTTCGTTTTTTTCCAGACATATACGCAATACGTACGTGCGCCCATATATGCACCTACACACTATACGTATACCGTACTCTGACTGTGTATTAAAGTGACAACACATCCAATTTCTGGGTGCTTGATAATTTATTGGAATAGTCAATACTACATATCACTTTCCAGTTTTCCATCATTTAAAAGAAAAAACTTTATGTATGTATGTATTATGTGTGTATGTATTTGGATTTTGCCTTATTTTTTTTACATTTTAGGAATCGTCGGTCAGCATGGTAACAGTCAGCTATCACCACCACTTCTCCTTTGATGTTGGGCAAGCACTCTGTTGGACAACAAGAGGAAACGGCCAACAAGATGTGTGCATAAAATATGCACAAACAAGAATTATAAAATAACCTGTACTTATCCTTGGCACTGGAAGAATTCACAGATAGTTTTGAATCGTGGATTCCCTGGTGCCATAGATAAAAGGAACAGGAGCGTCATCATTTTTTCTTCTTCTCTACAATGACGATGATGTGGAGTATACCCTGGGCCAATAAAATTGTTCAGCTATCAACAAAACACAAAAGGATTAGGATGAGAATGAAAGCATCACCACCAGTAATATGAAGAATACAACAAAATTTTCTGTAAGAGAGCATGATAATTGAGTTGGATGGATGGAGCTGAGCTGGCTTCTCTTTCTCTGCATGGTCGACCGAAGATCACATCACATCTGCACCATCAGTTTGTGCAATACCGTGACGAAGGAATGAGTGGGCAAAACGCGATTCGGTATGTGACCACCATCATCATCATATCATCATACCACTTTACTACCACCGGTGGAACATAACGACAGCGTGAGTGACTGCAAAATTATAACACAAAAGTAGCGACAAAAATCAAATCTATGTGCATGTTGTACAATGAATGGTAATTTTCCTTTTTGTAAATTTTACCTGAACAAATAAGCAGCTACATTTTAGTTTTTTATGCTCATTTAATATACTTTTTTGATAATGAACTTTGCTATGCAGCAGAAGACAAAATGTTTTGGACATAAAAATGCACCACCACATATTATTATGACTACTACTATTATCATGATTATTTTTTTTAAATAAATTGTATGCTCTCTATTTTGTCTCATTTCTATCTACTTTTACATTTATTTTTTTAGCAATATAACATACCTACCTACCTATTTTCTCTATATACCTACATTGTTAACACTACTGTGTTAAATTAATACTTTCCATCTTTTAAAGCAATAACAAATCGAAAAGGTTAAAAAAAAGTGCTTAATATGGATTGGTTATAACTATTAACATGAGCGGTACATTAATCATTTGAATGGGTAGATTATATTCATCATCATCGTCAGTCAAATAATAAATGACGAGGGATGATGTTTAATCTATTACCCCTCCACTCAACCTTTTTGTCATTTTCTCGTTACAAGTCGTAAAGACGCATTGTGTTTTTAAATGTATTGTGTAGATATAACCAGCCAAAGAGAAACCAGTGATCTGTTCCATTCCATTCTCTACTCTTTTAAAGGACGACGGACAACGACGGCCCTTACGAAGTCATAAACCATGGAAAATGAAGATAGAAAGAAGGAGAAGGAGCGAGGGAGATTGTGTGTAACAACACTTAAATGAGTTAGTCCGTGAAGTATAAAATGATGATAATAATGATGATGAACCACATGAAGTCATGTAGTGAAAGACCATTTTATTCCCCTTGGAATCTAGTGCAATTATCAATGGTGAATAAAACAAAGAGCATTAACCTTTAAAAATGTGAAGGATGTTTTTTCAAGATTGTTGGTAGAGTACGATATTATATGCATATACGTACCTATTATTGCATACTATTGCTTCACAATGAACGAACAATCATGCACGTTCCTTTTCTCATAGATACGTAATGCGTCTTGTGTGTATTTAATATATATTATGTCGGGTTCTGTTGCTTGTACAACTTGTATTATTATTATTATCTTCATCGTAGAACTTTACATCGTTTTACCTGTAAAAATGCACTGCGAAAGTCTGTGTGCTCTCTGTTGCAGTTCATCACTCCATAATAATATAATATATTATGGTAACTTTTGTAACTAAACAGCGTAAACTTAATAAAATAACGCGGTGATATAATACCAGTGTAATATATATTTCAGCTTTGCGTTATGTTTTTTTATTGTGAGAGCTAGCGACGAGGAGAAAAAGTTAGCATGAGTCTAAAAAAACCAATGCAGTAGTAGAACTGAGCATTTTTACTGCCAAATGAATGAGAGTTGGCAAAAAAAAAGAATATGAAAAGAATTAAAGAACTATGCATCATTACCTGTATTTCTATTATTATGCTTCGTCCAGGTTTATCATGAACATGCAATCAGCTTTATCCTTTTTGTGAAAATTCATTTATTTTAGATTTCCACATACCTAAAGATGGTGGTAGTGTTTAGTTCAAGGTAATATTCAACCGGAAGAAACATGAGTTGGAGTCTTGGAAAGATTAAAAGTTTTGAAGTGGGCATGCATGTATGTGTAGATGTTTCAAGGCTGATATACAAAAAAGCACCCATAATATGGGCATACTATGATGCCATTTATCTTGAAGTCTTCCAAAAATATTTTTTTTATTTGGCAAAAGTTTTTGTGTATTTCGTACAAAAAGGTAAGAAATTACATTTTTATTCATGATAACAACAGGACAGTATAATTTTTGGCAACAATTTTCCCCGGAGAGGATAATCATTCTATTATATTGTACGAACATAGTATTTCAATATAATGACCATTAAGAATTTCCTTGTCTGCAAAAATTGTACAATGAAAATCTCAACCTGGCAACAATTTGGTGGGTGAACATTGAGTGCATAGTATACATGAATATATTTGTACAAAAATTATAAATTAAGTTAACAGTGTAAAATAAATACTAGAAGATATGAAATTGTCATTTTTTTCCTTTAATGGAACTCGCATTAGCATTAATCAGTTACGAGAATGTCACCATCATCATATCTATAGTTCAGTCTTAAAAGCTGCAAAATTATGTCATGAACTTTTAATGTATAAATTTCACAAAGACTAGGCTTTTTCTACATTTCACATTCTAAATTAGTATACATACACACACATTATTTACAGAAAAATATGTTAAATTTTATACAAAAGAAAGAAAAATTCGATACTATCTAATATTCACAGTAAGAGTGTATAAATATTAAGTCATGTTGTAACATGTGAGTTTATTATATGTATGTATGTACTGTACAAAAAAATATGGAGATCAATAAAGACCGGGAGTTGTATACTTATATTCAGTTATCTAGATTTTATTTTCATTTAGTGTGGGTTCGGCCACAGTTGTTGGGATGATGATCTGGTGGATGATGTTGCTTGTAGTCTATCCATGTCATTGATTATATCTTCTATTATTTGCAAAATACTTCTGAATGAAGGCCTGTCTGCCGGCTGAGCACGGAAACACATTTTCATGAGTTCATACACTCTAACAGGACAATTGTCGGGTGGCAGCAGAACATTTCCGTCCTTAATATATTTAACGACTTCCTCATGGGTCATTCCATAGTAAGGCTGGAGAGCAAAAGAGAAAATTTCCCATAGGATAATTCCAAAGGCCCAAATGTCGGACTCAATGGTATATTTATTGAACAATATGCTCTCAAGCGGCATCCAACGGATTGGAATCGCATCATCTTCATGTCCTTTGTAATAATCCTGGAATTCAACAAACATACGAAACTGTTACATTCTGTGCGACCATTTATTCAGGATAAACGTATATGTGTATATATATCCGTGATTTTGTATGTTCAATATTCTGTTCACCTGCAAATAAATTTTCTGGGAAAGTCCGAAATCGGCAATTTTTACAACCATGTGTTCATCAATTAAACAATTTCGGGTTGCAAGGTCACGATGAACGAATGATCTATCCGAAAGATAAACCATGCCTGCTGAAACTTGTCTCGCAATTCCCAACATTTCTCGGTGTGAGAGTCGCGTGTCCCTCCAAACATCTCCATTTGAGGATAAAGTGTTTATAGTCCGATAATTAGAAGGAGAACATGATCGCAAAAATTCATTTAAATCTCCGGATCCCATATACTCCAAAAGAAGACACATTGGTTTTCCAATGGCACAGACGCCTAAAAGCCTCACTATATTAGGATGATCAAATTCTACCAGAAGACAAGCCTCTCTTTCAAAATCAGACTGAAGGTCCTCACTGGCTTCTTCCTTCAACATTTTAACGGCTACCATAGTAAACTCCTCCCCTTTTCGCAGCCCTGGAACTTTTGCCTTAAATAGACATAATGTAAACAATTTTGTAAAGGCGTTAGCGCTACATAACATACTATTATTATGTAAATTCAAAGTGCTTCGTCAAAATACCTGAAACACACGTCCAAATGCTCCTTCACCAAGATCACGTATGTAAATTATGTCATTGCGAGGATATTCCAATTTTTCTAGCTTGGGATTGAGACTTATTCCATGCCGATGATATGATGCATTACTTCCAAGTTTATCCAGATCTATCTCTACCTCCTAAAGTAAAGTTTAAGCATTCTTATGAAAGGCACAATTCAGACACAAACAGTTGATCAATAAAGCAAAGTTGGATTTTCATACAGTTACCTGAGTTGCAGCTCTATCATATCCAGGAGGTCGGCGGGGTTTCTTTTTCGTAGACGCGACACATGCTGCACACATGATAATAAGAGAAATTAAGACTATAACAGCGATCCCAGCAAAGAAAAAGAACTCCTGAGACTGGATTAGAGTTGCAATGTCAACTTTCTGTACGGGCGTTTCGCTAATTTCTTCAACTTCTTGATATTCACTTGTTGTAGTTTCATTTTCTATAGTTGAATTATTAAAAAGGGTTGAAATTGACACATACATAATATGACTGCACAAAATAAATGAAAAACAATAAGTAGCATTACCGCATAAAGGTATGTCACAATGCTGCCATCTTATATATGGATCAGTGGTATAACACCACGGACGTGGTTCCTCCCCCCCAGCATTTCTACAGAAGTTGTCTGAATTGTGAATTTCCGGGAAAACTAGTGGAGGGCGGTTATGAGAGTGTGGACTGTGACTATCCCATCGTTGACACGGAATACCGGCCTTTGTAATATTAACGGTTCCTTGGTAGTACCTTCCTCTTCCCTTGACACATTCGACTGAAAAATGTAAAGTTTTATTGAATTTCAGACAATCAAATCTTGAATGTATTCGGTAGTTCTTAGTTCATAGAAGAGTACACAAAAGAACAAAATCAAACTCACAAGTAATTTCTTCAGGAGGCATTTCGGTCAATTTAGCATGAGAGCATGGTGACAAAGTGTCATTAATTTTTGGAAGTGTCTCACAATCTGGAAGACGAAAATGACCTCTAGACTTGAAGTTAATTCCTCTGTGATTATTATCCTCTATTACAGCCCAATCTCTGTAGCAAAATGCCTGCTTCACGGCGATACAGTCTTCATAGCATAAAGGCAAGGGAACAGGGTCCCAGCCTCCTTTTAATAAACACTTTGGAAAGGCATATGTACACAACAATCGCTAGAGGAATACAACCAAACAAATTGTTTATAAACTAATGATCACACTAAAGAAATGAAGCTACTATTTGCTTAATTCCAATGACTAATCAAACCTCTGCTGACGTTCTACAAGGTTCTGAAAGACCAGATATGATCTCATTCCACAGCCCTGCAGTAATTTGCTCATTTACAACTCCACCTGCATTTCCAAGCGTATTGTTAATCCAAAATTGACGATGGATATGAGCGCTGCAAATTTTTCCATTGTAATAGGCGCATTGACCAGATGGTGGCTCCCTAAATTTCAAATCATCATCCTGGGTTGGAGATGGCTGATTGATAACCCTCAAGTTAAATTCCTTAGTTTGGAAAACAGTTCCAGTTATGACGTCATTAAACGCTTCGCATGCTATTTTTCGGGATGCAGTTGCATTGGTAATTCGAAGTGAAGACTTAGCTTTAGGGATGAAATCACGTCTGTGTCCTAGTGGAGGTTTTTCCTGCAAATAAATTCCCAATGAAATGTAAGACTTCCAGTATTCTACGTATATCTATCAATGTTTGTTTCAGTTATTTCAGTCACTTACATCTACCACAATTTGAACGATATGTTCGGCTTCGTTTCCAACCTATTCAAACCAACCACATGTTGTTGAAGTTAAAAGCTTTCCAATATCAACAGCAATAACATATGCACATATATATATATATATATATAATATGCGATATTAACTTCAAGCCTACCAATTTTCCATCCAGCATCCATCGCACAGAAGGCAAAGGGTCCCCAGTTGCCTCACATTCAGCCTCGAACCAGCTCCCCCATGGAACTGAGCTATTGGTAGTATGCTTTAACACAGCAACTGGTACTACAACATAAAACATAGATCAGAAAAAAATCATTTCACCAATAAAATTATCAATCATCATTCTTAGTTTTCAGTAGTACAATACTTTGATGAAAATTGTCACTACTTACCATGAACTTTCAAGTAAGCCCAGTGAGTATTTTTAGATTTCGAGTTGTTCGTGTCGTTTAATTTAACCGAGCACTGATAAAATCCTTCATCTTCTTTTCGGACTGCATTGAATACTAAAGGGCCATCAGAGAGAACTTCCACCCGATCATCAGAAATAATTTCTCTGTTTGGTTTGGCAAACCACACCAATTTGTGAGGTAGTGATATTTTTGCCGAGCAATTTAAGAGTGCCCGATCGCCTTCAACCACGGTGACATTGGATGGTACGGAAGTTATTTCAACCTCTGAAAATTAATTAAAACATGAAAACTAGAAATTGCAAGTCACGGTTGTACTTTAAGATAATATTAAACAATGGAGCCTACCATTATTATCAACCAAGATATCTTCAGTTTGTGTTGTCTCTTCCAATGCACCACATGACAAAATGATTGCAAATAGGAATTTTATAATCAGGATAGGCCTCATTTTCTATTCACAAAATGCACATCAATCTCAAATTAAGTAACATGACGATTAAATTGATAATGCATTTAAATTTTATGTATTTACATCTCACCATATTTTATAAGCCGACAGATCCAAGATCGCTCAAATGAACACGAAGTGGTTATATATTACAAATACAAAAACTAATAAAACTACTTGGTCCACCTTTTTTGCCTTCAATAGGCCCCTGGAACCTAATTCATTTCTTTGACAATACTGATGTAGGCAATTCATGACAATTCATAATGTCAAGGCATTTTCCATTTTGTTTCATTTTGTACCGTCGTCGTTTAAAAATTAAAATGCGTATAAAGAATTAATAATAAAACTCTTTTGAACTATTTGAACATGTCACAGAGTGCAATTTTCTGTTTGGACGTAGCTTTTTACGAGATAACGTTAACTTTGTTGTCATACAATTCGATTATAAAAATACAAAAATATGCTCAATGTTTTAAATTATTTCCATTAAAAAATCAGTCGCGCTAATGTTTAGCAGCAAATTAATGAAAGGTATCTAACTGTCAGATCTGAAACAAATTTTGGAGAAATTCCTAAACCTCACCAATTTACTACAATTTAAGACACATATAGTCGATACAAAAAATTAATCTACCATTATATTATTTTAAATTTTATGTAATGCTAGAACTGATATATATTGGGATGCATCACAACAAGCTCACAACCATCTTCATATAAACAACCACAGTCTGTGCTAACTAAAACATAAATATTTACCCTAACAATGATGACTGACAGCTTGCCACTCCACAAACGTAAACAAATATACACAGATCAATAACAAATCTAAATTTTCAAAAATCCCTAGCATCCACAAAATATATTGACAGTTTACTAAACGGGGACTACTGACTGTGTAGAATAAGTTCAGCAAAGTATCATCTCAACCTCAACTCCTTATTACAATCTTCCTTCTTACTTACAAAATTCATTATTGTTATGTTTACTGGGAAGTGAACAGTAAAAAAATATCGAAAGTCCAAAAACATTGCTGCACCGACACAACACCACCCTGAAGATTCGCCTCAGAAACTTGAAAAGCAGTGAATCAAAGGGAATTCTGGATAAACTTTTGGGGAAAGAAACGAGTGTAACCGAGCATCTTGTTCTAAAAGTTTCACTTAGGACCTCTCTTTCTGACTCAGCTGCTACTGTTGTGTTGAAGCGATGATGATAGCATCAAAAAATGTCCAAAAACCCTGTTTATGTTGTTCAATGCTTTTAACATTGCATGCATTGCTTGCAATTTACAGCATACATAACTAGACCTACATACATGCTTGTATTATAGGCAAGGGTTGCATGTTAAATTGAATACATTGTGGTTGGAAACAAAGACATTGCAGAAGGAGGAGGGGGAGGGACAGACGCGTATCCATGGAAATTGTTTCCAATAAATAAATGTTTTTGATGATTTAAAATGTAATCTGGTAAGTTAATGAGACTGGTTAACCTGCCGAGTTTTTGAGGGTGGATTACGGATTTGATAACATTGTATGATTTTTATAGATGAGAATCCCATCATGGGATTTATTACGGGTTGCATTTCAAATTCTTGGATTGCGGATTACAGATTGCATGATTACAACAAATTTGGGGATTACAAAATTTATAGCCAACATTTTTAATCAAATCAATAAATCAGATCGTGTATAATATAGAGACTGCAGTTAGCATGCAAATATTGGTCGCACATTTGCCTGTAACCTCAGCGTGTTCGGTGGGGTGGCCACAGCGGAATGCCATCAATATAATGAATGGGATTCCAATACACAGAAAATGAACACTGGTGACAATTCGCAAGTCTGGCATCTACTGTCTACTGAATTAATGGTCTACTGGGTCGGGAGTATAATGCCTCATGTTTACGCCTACTATAAATATGACCCCATCAGCATTTAACTTTAAAGCTAAATATCTCAAATTCGCAACTATAGATTTTCTTGAATTTTGGAATGCAGCTACTACATTTTTTAATGTTTAGGTTTCTGAAATAAAAAGTTTGTTACTTCTTCCCCATTTTAAGTAATCTTTAATTACTCAGCTTTCCTGCTTTATTATTTTCAAAATTTTCTTAGGGATCAATATAATGACAATTCTTAGACTGTACGGCCTGCCAATTTTATGGCTAATCATCAGAAAAAGAGCCACAAGCATAGAGGTAATGTGAAGTGAATTGCTAATCAATAAAAAAATCTTCAGCAACAGTTAACGCAGTCAATTGTTAATCAACTAAGCTTGCAATAATTGAAAAAGTTCTGAAAAAAAGTAAGCAACTTCAACCCGGTAATAGATAAGCCATAATTTCCGCTGATTTATAAAAATTAATTTAGTAATATCTATTTTGTTTCTGCACAAATAAGATAACCAATCAAAGAAGCAGATCTAGTTGAGTGGTAGTACACCCCCGATTAATGATGACGGCTATCAATGCTCTTTTGACCATCCATTTTATCGTTTTTGCAACTATCAATATTATTGGATTGAATGAATGTGCAACAATTGTGCATCGCCATCCAGCCAAAGTGCATCAGGAATGAATTGAATGTGTTGTACTTGTGGGTTGAGAACAAAGACAGTTTACACACGCGCATGATGATCCATACTCTTTGCAGCTGATGCATTGAGAAGGTTTTTATTTTTGCATTAAAATAATTGGTGGCAAGTTTTATGATCTTAATAAATTTGCAAGGTGAAATAAAGACATTCAATGATTTACAAATGTTTTAGTTTAAAATTTATTTATTTTCTACTTATTTCATTTTTCATTAGCGTTTCTGGAAGTTATTCTTGATTTATAATATTGCATATATGTATGTATATAAGTATATGTAAGTGATATTTTAGAAACATTTAATGAATTATTTGATTGTTTCCCATGACAGAAAACAGGTATCTGTATAATAATGTTATTATTTTGAGATAATTAGTTAAATGTACGCACATCCACGTAGCATCTCGAGGGAAATAAACAAATATAATTGATTTTGTTTATCAACAATCATGCATTAAGCACTGGTGAAACAATAGTATAAGCACTGGTTTTGCTTCCAAAGATGTAATAGTTGAACCAACTTTATTGACTTGCTGGATAATTGAATCTGGAAATGGCGAATCTCATGTCACCGTTGCTTTAAAATGTACGTGAATTTCCCATTCCTCTGAAAAAAGCAAACTATTTTTTATGTTGTAATATTGGTGCGTGTCTTTAAATGATGGCCTCTTTAAACTTAATTACCATTTACTAACCATCTTGAGTGAGTTTGCTATTATGCCAAACATTTAATTGTTATAACAATTTTGTCGTATGTAACGTTATTATTGGCCACGTATATGTGATTAAAATTAGTTTTAAAAAAATCCAGAACTATAAAGTATTTCGTTGAGACAAGCGGAGCCACGTTAATAGTTTTGATTATTCATTCATCATCACCGTCACCGTCTTCCGCTAATTCATAGAATATTTCACAACCTAAACATATCCAAAAAATCTAATATCTTTTGCATGTAAAAATCACAAAAAAATGTTGGATGATACAAAATTACATTATATATAAAAATAAGATGTTCTGGAGTTTTCGTTAAATTATAATAATAATTATAAATAAAGGATAAGTATGGACACTGATATAATACAAAATGAAGCGAGAAAGTATGGATGAAAAACATCAATCACGTTTACACAATGCTTCCAAACAGTTGTATATACAATTTCGATTTTTTATTAATCCGAACAGTTTCATCTACAAAATCTATTCCAGTATATTTACATAAAACGGCAACTAATTAATTTTAAAGTACATTAATTGTAATAATAATAATATAAATGAGTGGCGAAATATGTACGTGAAGATTTGTCTAAAAAAACATGAAAACGGATGCCAATAACGTGGCTCATTGTTTAGTTATAACAAATATCTACGCAAAACTTCAAAAAATACTATTTCCAGCCTTACAATACCTACTTTCTCAACATTCCTTATTCCCAAAAGATTCCAACAAAGAGAAAATAATTCTTAAAGCAAATTGTAGTATTTGCTCACAATTGAAACAAGAAAAATATTTCCTCCATCTAAACAAAGCAGCATTTTAAGAAACTTTAAGTATATACGTTGTATAGTATCGGCAAATCGTTGCTGCACTTTTATTATATTTGTTAGGGTTTTTTTTTGGGAAAAAAGGAAGTACACTATATATACTATTTATTTCTCTGTTATACTCCAGTATGTTTATTTTTATCCGCTATAATCTGCGACACAAGGAGACCATACACATGCTTTGATCCTATTATACCTAAATGCCTACCTACATCTACTAATAATTTACAATAATTCACATTAATATTGGCCGCCTCAGAATCAACCTATCAATGTGGAATATAAGCACCTTTGTCATACCCACGGACTATATCGAGTAAGGAGTGATAAATGTTCGTTAAGCGTCTCAAATTCGAAAGTCAGATCTGCAAACACATTAATATACTATTGCCCTCTTCAAAGATACAGCAATCTGTTTGTTAAAAAAACCAAGCAGATGAGTGGACAACTACTGAGAGCTGGCAGTGCAGTGTCTGAAATTCGATGACATCATTCAAGTTGCTAATTATACTCATGATCTTGTGTACAATGTTTTTAACGAACCTTTAAACTCCTACGTCATTTATAGTCAATGTATCTTACCAAAAAAAAATTCCTTATAACTCAAATTTTGCCATTTATATTAGTAAAAAATTATTAACTTGCAGTGATTATGGTCCAGAACAATTTATATAATATTGGCCATGGTAATCTGCTCAGGTCTAAATTCATCATCATATCATCATCAATTTAAAATACGCATCGTATACCATAATCCACCACAGCATCATATACATATATTATCTTTCCTTTTGAAAGTGTTTAAACACAAAATCTGCAAAATGGAAACTAACTATATTGCTTTGTAAGGTATTTGATTAGCTGATGGGAAATATGAGAGATGTTATACAATGATAATTATTCATTTAGTTATTGTTTGTTAGTTTGATTCGATGACTGGAAAGTATCCTCTGACTTGTCACAACCTGGCACTGTCGCAATAACCGAGCCTGCCGTACTATACATAGGACTAGAACTAGCATCAGTTTTTGAACTGACATCAGTGCTAGTAGACGGCTGTTCTTCTTGGGATATGGAATCGGCAATATTGTCATCTTTCGGCGAGTCCTTTTCTTCTGCAATTCTAGGCAACGCCATGCTCACGGATGAAAGACTGCTAGATGAGGCGACCAGGGTCGAGGATTCAACGAGGGAACCACTTGCTCCATTGCCACTTTTGTTCAATTCACATTCAACCACTTCCACACGACCATCCTTTCGACTTCTTCGCAGCGCATCAGAAGCTAAGCCAGTTGATACGGTGCTAACTGTTGTAGATTTCGTGATAATACTTCCATGTGGCTGAGATGTTATTGTTACTTTAGGAGGGGATGAGATTGTAACTTTGGGAGCAGGATTGCAAAGTGGAGATATTGCCTTCACTTCAGTCGGTCGGGGGTGATGTCGATCGGGGGACAACGCTCGACGAAGAAGAGGGGATCCCGGCTCAGCATTTTTAGCTCTGCTGAATGGCTTTTTTGCGGCTACAGAAGCAGGGGAAAGGGAAGACGTGTTTGCGAATGAGACACCTGCTGTAACTGCCTGCACATTAGGGTTGATAGCTAGTGGGCTAGGAGATCTCGTTGGTGATGAAGAAATGGGAGATGGGGAAGGAGTTCTAGCCAATGGACTCAAGGGGATATGGCCAACAGATTTGCGACGATTTGGCGAATGAATGCTTTTGCTAGAGGTGTGGTGATGAAGCTTGTGTTTCAAGCCGTGAAGACTGGACGGACGCTGAAAATGAGGCCCCAGTAGTCCACTAGGTCCAAGAGTGGCAGGACTATCTGGAAGGGAAGATCCTGGCGAGCTAGATGGAGATGAGTTGGCTGTCGAATGGGGGGAATCCGATAATGAAAATATCCTGGGCAACGGCGGAGATTGAGAGGAGCGCGTCTTTGTGGGGGATCCAGGTAAACTCGGCTGCTGTTGTACATTTTCAACAGATTTTACTAATGACTGAAAACTTCGACTAGGTGTTATGGAAGTGTTTCCCAGAGACAATTTTAATTGCTGAATTTCTGCGGGAGTTCTCTTCCCGGCAAGTGTTTTAAGAAACAATGATTTTCTCCTCTTTTCAACACTATCCTTCTTACTCTTCCGTCCCTTCATTAACGGCGTTTTGGCCATTTTTGACTGTCCAGGTTCTCGTTTCCTTCCACCAGAGCGAATTGACGTGTTTTCCAAAGGTGTTGCACGTAATGTTAACTGATCACCCGCCATCAGTAGATGCAAAACTTGAGTGTGTAATAAACCCTGGGTTGGCTCTCCATTCACCTGCAAAATTTACGTTTTTTTGTAAGTACACGTTACGAATCGCTAAAAACATGGTGTTATGTTAAATAAAAACTTTCAAACGAAGAATTAACTTACTTGAGTTATGAGATCACCCGGCCTTAAACCAGCTTCAAACGCAGGGCTGCCCTCTGTGACTTCTTTGACAATATGCTGAACCGTATACACGTTTGTATCACCAAAGTATACCCTGATCGCTCTTAAGGTGAATCCTAAACCTTGTGGTCCTTTCCTTAAAATTATTGGTGGCTTCAGGCTATTAATAAGTGGTGAAAGCTCCCGACAAGGTGAAGTATCTCTCGAGCTCGCAGTACTTGAGCCACCGGGCGACTGAACAGTTTGTGTGGATATCATAAACGAAGGGACATCATCAGTTGGAATTTGCAACGACAAACCAACAGCGGATGCACTCTTGACAACATTTCTTGTCGCTAAAGAACTCGCCTCTTTCTCATCACTTCTCTCTGACTTTGGTGTTGATTGATGTATTGGGACCAGCACTGTCGAACCTGCGTGCGAAGTCTCTGGCGTTTTAAATGATGAATCATTTCTAATGCTTGCATTGGACGAAAAACTGATGTTTTTACTTTCACATGACATTGACATGGAAGGACTGGAAGTAGAAATGGAAAAGCGTGGTAAAGATTCTCTATGTGCTCTCCTTCGACGGGTGAGTTGAGGTGAAATATCTTCACTCTCTGTTTGTGATGATTCAGGAGTACTCAAATGAGTAATTGGAGTGGCAACTGGAGTAGTATCACTGCTCTGTCTTGCCAAAGCAGGTACTCCTCCACTTGTCCCTGGCTCAACTTTCTTCACGGGTGGAAGTTCACTTGATGAGAATGCTCCACTATTATTGTTGGATGACTGAGGAGTTTTCTCCAAATTTGCGTTTCCAGTTGACCAATCACTTGCCGTTCCGCTTGAATCTTGCCTATCGAATGATTCTTCCGCCAATTTTGTACGATTTTGAGACTTTCTATAACGATGAGAGCATGAGGAAAATCCGAATAGTGGGGAGTCATCAGTATCATCTGTATCCACGTCAAGATCATGTTGATATCGATCAGTTCGAGCTGTAAATAATATTCCATTTAATTATAACAATCCATAATAATCACACGTGTCGCATGTTACTACACTACAACACTCTGTTGTTTCTCATCGTAACTTACTATCGAAATATGATGTATCCTCATCGTTTTCAAGTGTGGGTACAAATTCAACCTTTTGTCTCAATAAAGAGTTCCAATCAACACCATCAAAGTAAGGATGGTCTTTAACTTCTTGAGAACCCGCAGTTCCACATCTATCCCTAGGATTGTGCTGCAACAGAGATGAAATAATATCTTTTGTTTCCATGGAAATGGGCCATTCATCATCTGGAGGCCATTCAATGTCGTCTGCAAAATTTTACAAGATTATGTATTAAATAGAAGGACTGAAGGACTAGATTACGTGCATCTAATTATACATAGATATCTGAGAAAAGGAATTACCATTGACAGTATGAGCAAACAGTTCCTCAGGGGTCTCTCCAAAAAACGGCACGCATCCGACAATAAACTCATATAAGATTATCCCCATAGCCCACCAGTCTACAGGTTTACCATAGCCTTGTCTCAGGATGACTTCGGGTGCAATGTATTCTGGGGTCCCAAATACTTGCTTGTCGGAAAATTGTCTTGTTTCCCTGTCAATAAACCCTTCGTAGAGATTCGTTGCCACTAAAAAAAACAAGATATGAACTCTGAAAATATCTGACTAATTCATTGTTTAAATATGTATGGTCGTATTTTGACACAGTAAAATGGAGTAAGACAAAGATCAACTTACATGACATCAGCCCAACCTTACTCAGTCCAAAATCTGTGAGTTTAATATGTCCTAATGCTGTAATTAAGAGACTAAAAACAAACAAAAAATATTACAACATTAATATTTTGTTTTAATAAATAATAATAAAGTAATAAAAGTAGTAAATTTAAACCATGATCTTACTTGTCCGGTTTGAGATCTCTGTGAACAATACCATAGCTATGGAGGTACTCCACAGCGAGCACCGTTTCGGCAAAATAAAATCTTGCCATCTCTGGAGGGAGAGGCCCCATGTTTTTCAACAGGGTAGCGCAATCCCCTCCTTCAACATATTCCATGACAAGACAAAGATGTTTCTGAAAAATTAATAACAAAGCAATCATCAACAAATTTTCATTGTAAATAGCAACTATTAGGCTGATTGGTATTTGGCGACCAGTGCACTTACACGAGTTTCAAAGCTGCAGATCATACTAACTACAAATGGATTGTCTGTAAAACTCATAATATCCCGCTCAGCAAACACTTGCTCCACCTGATTTCGCAGCATCAGGTTCTGTTTATTGATTTTCTTCATTGCGTACCGCTGACGTGTCTCCCGGTGACGAACCAGATATACCGCTCCATACGCTCCGTTGGAAATTAGTTTGACCACTTCGAAGTCCTGCTCGGAAGGTAACTTTCCTTTCTTATCAATCCCATCTCCAGCTT
This sequence comes from Zhuqinia jingwanae, assembly GCA_027744095.1. Classification (NCBI taxonomy): domain Eukaryota; kingdom Metazoa; phylum Arthropoda; class Collembola; order Entomobryomorpha; family Paronellidae; genus Zhuqinia; species Zhuqinia jingwanae. The sequence continues at coordinate 13,781 of JAHZNC010004559.1, read as the reverse complement.
CTAAAGCTGAAGAACCTTTAGCCTCATCGTCACCACAATCCCCATCCCCTGAGGTACATGCATTAGCGTCTTTCCCATGAGTATTTAATTCTTGTTGTAATTCTATTAAAAAAAATTTTTGAACTTCATCAAACGGTGGAAAATTTGGTACAAAATGAGATGACTGATTTATGTTAGAACATAAGTAGTACGTACCAACAGTCGGGGCTTAGCTTTTCACATCCTCCCATGCTTTCCAACGTTTCATTTTCATCAATAAATCCTTGCAATTTTTCCTCCATCTGCTGAGTTGCCTGCATTATTAAGTAAATTGTCTTGTTCATGTATTATAATTCACATTGTCCTGCTTACAAAAATTCAATTCAACAGGTGTAAGCAGAGGAAATAAATTTGCACAAAAAAAGAAAATATCATATCTGTATGTACCTTTGGGAACCTTTCTTTGTACATAGTGTTCATCAATACTATCTCGTTTTCTATCACTGGTGAGCGAATCGGACTGCTGTAATTTAAAAAACACAAACCCAAGTTAATTCAAGATTCCAACGACATGTTTACTTTTTCATCTTTATTTTTTAAAGCATAATAATAATAATAATAATAATAATAATAAAAGGAAGAATTATAACAAGGGCTATAGTACATAAAATGCATAAAACTCAAGGAAACACGATTGCTTTAAAATATTTGGCAGCAATCGCAATCTTTCTACCGAAATAAACTGGAATCCCAGGCTGATATCAATGACTATGAATCATCATTCTAAAATGTTGATTACCAAAAAAGAAAAAGAAATAAGCCCAACATGGCATTGGAGTAATCCTTCAACATTCTTAATTATCCTGCTCAGGCTTCAGACAAAACTCTTAGTTCACAAAAGAACCACGTAAATCTAACGTTTAAAAACTTGTGAAAATAGGTGTACAAAAGCAAAAGTTGTATGGGTAAAGAATTTTATTGTAGTATACACACATATTCTGTGCAGAGTGCATACTACGTAAAATGTACTTTCTTTTTCCTCTTGGGGCATTTTGGAAACTTTCTCGAGGAAAAAAAGAAGAAAAACCTCGCTTTCATACAATGAAATAAAAAAAATAGTCAAAGAGAACATCTCAAGGATTCCATTTATATTCCACCACATATTCGTACAATATTGTCCGAAAATGAAAGAAAATAAGGTTTTTTTTAAACGATGCTCATTGTATAACAAAAATCTACTATATATACCGATATGATGTAAAAATATATAGTATATCATTATAAAAAATATTATGGAAATCCATATTATTGTTTTCGTCTTACTCTAATGTAGCAATGCATAGCCATGCCAAACTGTGAGCAGCGTGAATCAACAGTAAAAATTAGATAAAATTAGGAAACGCACATATATATTATTATTATACAATAGAGTTACGAACATTATATAATATCTGTATGTAGTTTATATATAATGATGCGCATATTTCAAGTTGAGTAGTAGTTGAGGTTGAGACATACTATTATTGGTATCGATGTAAAAAAATAGGTTATCTCTTTGTTCTATTTTTCATCTTAAAATAGATGTCTAGCAGTAAAAAGAGTACTCTTCAGCAATACAATGGTAAGTATGTAGAAAATATATCTGATGATATATTTATGGTAGTGGATATTATGTGAAATGGTGAAAGTCAGAGATAAACGATATATATATCGCTACTTATATAAACTAGCAGAAAAGTAGTCATATTATTATTCTTTCCATTCCTTGGTAATCTCCATACATTCAAAAAAAAGTTACTTTTCCTTACATCCGTACATTAACGTCAGAAACAGATTTTTTCCATTTGTACTTTTTTTTAAAGAAAAATAAAGAAAAGTTAACTGGAGATGAAAACTACTTTTCATGGCGTAATACAGAAAAAAAGGAAAGAAAAATAGAGATGAGAAGAAAAAAGGGAGCAAATATGTACGGTTGGTGATTTCTGATTGTGGAAGGAACAAGGTAAGGTAAGGTTGACACGACTAATATATTATGTAACAAGATCTGCCAGCTTGTTTTTTAATATTGGAAGGACAAAAAAAAAGTTACAGATGGGGGTAGTGGAATCAGTGTAAAACACGTTTTTTATAAATATAATAACAAAACCTGCACATGTAACAAAAACATTATTGAAATTCTGATAACAAAAGAAAAAAAATCTGCATTTGGTTTCTTGGCATTGTCAGATTGCGGCAAATTCCAGTCATGTTACCATCTATCTGCAAAATTCTTCTTCGAAGATAAAGAGATACTATTATTATTATTATTATTATGTTATTGCATTTTTTTTGGGGTTCGTCTGTACAAAAAAAAAATGTTGAATGAACGTGGAGGATTTAACTAGAAGAAAAGATGAGATGATGAAAGGAGCAGGGTGAGAATGAATGAGAGGACAAGGACATATAGCAGAAACTATAGCGAAAATACCCTGAAAAAAAGTCTTTTGTTTTATAGACTAATCCTCTCCACTTTTTCCATGAGCAAGAAATGGAATGAAAAATGGAATGAATGATGTGTATGTGTACATACGCACATACACTGAGTGTAATCATCAACTGACTAGAAATCGTATTGTAGTATTAGCTGAAAAAGATATAAAAGAAACAAGAATGTATTGTGTGAGGTTCGATGATATAATAGAATCTGCAATGTATATCCTTCGCTGTTGATCTTTCAAGGATTTTTTTTTGTTATTTTCCAAAGAGCTGTCATGTTACAGAAACTATGTTATGTATACATAAAATATCAAACGCGCAAAAAGAGAGAGAGAGAGAGATAAAGTTGTACGAGCTATCTAACTTTTAATATGCCCATAAATATATATATTTTTTGTATGTGCTTGTGAAAGCATGGTAGTAGTAGGAGTAGAGATATTAAAAAGCATTATTATTATGTATATTGCAGCTGTCGCTTTCAACAAGGAAAAATCCTTCTTCTAAACTGGAAGCGTGTCAGTTGAAGCTACTAATAATCCCTGGTTTTTTGTAACACCCCCCCCCCC
>JAHZNC010004559.1:0-10629 GCA_027744095.1 Zhuqinia jingwanae | reverse complement strand
CCCCCCCCCCCCCCACACACACACATGCATGCCTTTTAATAATGTCCTCTCAGGTTGCTGCCATTAACTTTTTATCCAGTTTCATTTCTTTTCTTTTTTTGTCTCACTCAATTTTTTTGTACCATTTCCTGATATTAAGAGTAACACAGTCCCCAAAAGTATTATTACTTTAGACACATAAAAGGGAATGATGACATGTAAAATGGACAAGTTCTCTGTAATATTTTCTTTCATTTTTTTCTTTCACTTGTCACACGATAATAAAAAATGTAAAAAAAACATACATATACATATATACGCACGTAAAAGTAAAATTAACATAACAGTAACCTGTTCACAAGGTGATATTCAAGGAAATAGGCTTCCAGAGACTACTGGAAAAAAGGAATATATTTAGGCCAGGGGCAGCGTAAGAAGATAGTGTGTCATTTAAGATTTTTCATACTTCCTCCATATAAAACGAAAGTGCAAATTGTGATTTTCACATTTTTTTTAGCTTTCAGTTGTTTTGAAGCCGTGTGTCATGTTACGGCTTCCTTTTTTACGTGACAAGTGAGAGCTTTTTTAGCCTTGGCTGACTATTTGACAACTCGGGTTTTAATAGGCATGTGAAAAATTTACAACACCTTGTACACGTTCCTTTATTTATGCAGTGCTACATTTTATGTTTATTTTGTTAATATTAACTTGTTGTGTACAAACATTACTTTCACTTTTCATCAGCAGCAGCTTATATCCCTCTCACTGGTTTGGTTAGTCTGCACTAAACTGTCTTTTTAGTATGTGATTTTAAGCTATATGCCAATTTGCATTTTCCTCAAAATTATAAAAAATAATATTAAATATAGCGAAAAATAATGCGTAGCCTACTTTCTTGTGTAAATATTTTATATTCCTAATACATTTTAAAATATTTGTTAAACAAATTTAATGCCTACTAAAATTAGTAAAAGTATTTTACTTTATTCTGACGTTAAAATTATATACTTTCTTTTTTTCATTGGGCTAGATATACAGCATATTATTTTGTTCATAAATTTGCGGTTAGTAATTAACTTAATGTACAACAAAAAATGTTTTGTTGTACAATGTTTGCAGAGCAACATATAGCCATGCTTGGTTATACTTTTTAGTGTTACTTTTAATTATACACAAGTTGGATTATGATGCTATTTTTATGCTTTAGGCTCAAATTATAAATTCGCGAGAACATAAATATTTTATGTTTGGAATGATATATTATGCTAGCTTGTAACAATGATAATAATAATATTCAGTAATACATGGGAACTATTTTATTATTATTGTTTGAGGCGTTTTGCATCAAACTGTTCAGCTGGATGCTAATTATTCCAAAAAGGAATGAATTAATAGCAACTATGCTTCTTCATATATTTTTTAATTGCATGTCATATTAATTTTATACTGCTATGTTATTATATTGTAGTAGTACGAAAACAAGATATACGTAGGTATAATAAGTAATTTTTTAAATGAGATGTGCTTACATTGAAGTAAGGTATGTAAATTTAGAGAAATTAATGATTTCGACACAAGATTTGAGAAATCATTTTACAGAAAAAAGAAGAACGTTTGACACATATTTTTTTATGTTATTGGATTTTAGAGAAAAATTATTAGATTTTTTTAAAGTAGAAAGTTGTTTGCTTTACCTTAAGCTTCGAGATCGAGGTCGAAGTAAGGGTGATCTATGCCCTTCCTCTTCAAGACTAGGATTACTTTCATTCGAGGAGAAATGTCTAGGTAGGGGTCCAGCACGATCTTCAGCTGGTGCCGCCTGAGCTCCATCACGCACCAACTGATGTAGTCTTTCCTGACTCGAGCACTGAGACTAAAAAAAACAAAAATAATTATCACAAGAGATGAACGCATTTCATTAGGTTGTTTGTTGTACTACTATTCCAGTAGCACCACCACCGACGCTGTCACTCGTTCCTTCAGTTAGTTGTTTGAAGGTTACTCGGTTTTCCTTTCAACCATATTTAATGCAAACATCAATGATGGTAATGCAATAAAAACAACTGTATATCATCCATCAGGAAAGAAGGGGAGCAATTTGGGTGGGAGCGAAGCAGAGTACGAAAGGCAAATAGAAAACGGCAAGTACCGAGACAGTGGAGCTTCCAGGTGTAGTTCCATAGCCAGAGGATGGCAAGGAAGCAACAGACCAACGTCGTCCATCACCCGCCCTTTTCACTGCGGCAAATGCAAAGTGTTGACTGGGCGACATTCTGGGGCTGTCCAAAGGGCTTCCTCCTGTTAACAAATACAGTAGAGATAAAGCATAATGAACATTATGTCATGCTGCCACTGCAAGATACGCTTTAATCCACATCTTTTCTTCATTCATGACAGCTCAATGGAAGCTGTTTTATTCAACTCAACTCGATGATCATGTCTGCACCACGAGAAATCCTCTTTTGCATGTGATATGAACAAATTTTCTATCATTCACCTCAAATACCGTTAAAAAAAGTTTCATTACACGCATATGTCTACAGCACAAAGTGTATTTAATGTGTCAGTCAGTGTGAACAACTATAATTATTCATGTGGGTCTTTAGTTCACAAGTAAATACATGACATCCCAATTTAACAAAAAACAGAGAGTTCGTACATGACCACAGTAAATCCTCTAGCTTTTGTACAACAATAAACATTCACCTGTTTTTTTTTTTGCTTTTACGAACAACAGGCATTAAACATTAAACCCACAAGCTTGCATACATTATTTAATAATAAAAATTCCCTACCAATTTGAAAGTCTTCTTCTCCAAAGCCTGTAATTCCCATTTAGCACTTATGCATTTGTAGACATAACAACTTTGAGAATGATCCCAAATTGCAATCCCATTTTCTGCCATTACCCCCATCTTTAACCCATTTATACTATTTTGGCAACAAACAACATGACTGAGTGAGTAGACAGTAACTCATCCTGTGACATGACATGTAGTGCAAATCCGCTGTTATTTTATACACAGTTAAAGAAAACGCTCCGCTTTTGGATGCAAGAGCGCTCATTTTCTGGCTAGCTCCTCACTTATATACTTCACACACGCATGAGAAAGGCTAACAGTTCGGAGCGCATAACAGTAGTAATAATTTCATACTTGAATCAAAACAACAAACGGGGCAAATTAACAAAGTGCACAAAAACAATGTATGCTTTGTTTTGGCTTGTTTTGAAATATTAATAATAGATAATGTACGAGGTCTAGACTTGCCAAATCTGGTTGCATCCAAAAATTACATTGTAATATTAATAATAACTTTTATATCTTTTCATGCACTTTCAGCTAATTACTATATGCCATGCCATGTTATGATTTTCTAAATTAGATGCAGCAACTACAACGGCAATAGCGGGAGCTGTCCAATTACACGCCTTGACAAGCACACATTTTTTTCCTACCATGATGCTCAAGCTAGAACTCTCTGCAAGCAAGAAGATATTATGCTTTGACTTATGACCAAATGTTGAATGTTAATTTATATAACATGGCTAATAATATGTTAATCCTGATCATATAGTCATATAAACAGTGATAATATACATATAAATATTATTGTAGCAAAAGAAAAAGTAGAATTAAGTATGATGAAGAATTACACTAACAATACGCACGGTTTGAACTTGTTCCAACTTGTTAACTGCATTATGAATTGAGATCTTGTACTTTAAGCCGTGAGAGATAAGATACCAGTAGTAATCGTCTAAAAACGTTTACTAACTCAATTTTACATGATTAAATACACTCTTCTTGGTATAATTACATAGAAAAACTAGACATGTCCAAAGATGCAAGGTCACACCAACTATACCTTTACATATTGTTTTGCTTAGGTTTACATGCATGGAATTATTCCTTGACAACATTTCTAAAACACTGAAAATATGTAGCCACAAGTTTTCTAACCTCGTTAGTTTCACTACATAAGTTTTCTTTAAACCATTTACGTCAGTTTAAAAATAAATAAATTGGTATGAATTACCAACATTTTGATATTGCCACATACTAGGTATATAACTTTAAGTTGACAAAGTTTTCTTTTATCTATTCACGAAAAAAAAAACTTACTAGGGAGTATATTGTTATAATTTGCCTTCTTAGATCTTTTGTCGCTACTATTGGTCATTTGAATTTGGTAACAAACATGGCTATCTGTCTGGTTTTTTAGTACAATTTCACAAGCCATATAATAAAAAGTGTGAAGAAAAGTGTAAACTTACCCGACATTGGAGAGTGGCACCTTGGAGGCAATGTTGGAGACGTATTGGAAATGAGACTTTTTCTGTGCTCCTGCACACGACTGCTCCTCCGTGAAAGGCATAATTCTTTCTGTAGAGATTGAAACAATGTACACATCTATTATAAGTTCAAAATGGATCAAACATACATAATAACATAAAAAGGTAACGACACTATCTGTCTCTATACATTAGACAGCGAAAAGCCACGAGAAAGCACGGGAAAGCAATTGGAAGAGAGAGCACATTATTATTCCTACCATTACATGTGCAAACAAAGCAAGCAAAAATACTCCAAAAATTGTTAAATATTCTAGAAATAAAATGACACATCTATGTATGTATGTACGCATGTTTGTTTGCAATATGTAGAAATATAAATAGATACATAACATAAGTGTAAAAGCATATTATTGTTGACTAGAACTGCCACTCGTGAAGCTTTTTACCACCATAGTCGATCATTATTTAATAAGTTGTGTCTGCTCACTGGTTGCACGTAGGTATGTACTTATAAAAGGCAAACAAACGCAAAAGGGAAAACGAAAGAAAAAAAACCCATCAGCAGCATCATCGTCATGAATGATCACAAGGAACAGCATGAGCACTTGATAATAATGAACACAATTTAGGAAAAGTGTCGAAACCATAAAAAAAGTTCCAGGGAAAGCGTGCTTGAAAGGCAAAAAGTGAGTAAATAGAACATCATATGTATGTAGTCAGTCAAGCCCAGGAAACAACAACCTGACTTTGCGAATATAAACGCATAGCTTTTAAAATTAAAAACAATCAGCGTTTCTTCAAACTAAAAAATTCAGAGTGGCGCAATAGGAGTCATGGCTTCCTGCATTAGTATGTATGCAAATATGTATGTATCTACCTTTGCTTTTATCGAAAAGCCTCTCAAGAAGCCTTTCATACACGTCATGTTTGACGTCGTTTGAAAGATACATAAATAATATTATTAAGGTGATATATGTCTACATAAAATAGAGAGGAGAGTTGGTGCCCACGCCATTTAAGTCGAAATTCTTTCGACAGACACATACAATACTCATAAAATATTCGGTACGACAAAGTATATAATAATAATGAAGCAACACACATTTCCCACGAAAGACGAAACGGGTTAATATTTTTTTTTCATTACATGCTTGAGGACAAGCAAAAATTGTGTAGTATGTTTATCTATGCTTTTGCCAGAAGAGACTTTAAAAAGTTCGTAGAAAAGTTTTCACTTGGCGTTTCCACTTTGATTATTGATGATGAAAGAGAGACACAGAAAAAATATACTTGTAACTGGTGTGTGTAGGCTGAGGAGGATGATGATGTGAAGGTGATGCGCAAGAAGATGCAAAAACATGCCTACATACATACATAAATACTACACGGCATTATTTTAATGAGCACTTCACTTTTTTCGTATCGATTTTTATGAAAGCATAACATGTAAATAATTTCCGTTGTATAAAGTCCTCTTCTCCCGTCCGCATCTCTTCCAGCATATTTCATTTCATTTGAACAAAAGATAATTTTAATTATTGCACGTGCTTTTAGGACGAGTTGTAGAGCACGTTTTTTTATGTATTCCCTTTGTTGCCTAAATACTGGAGATGCTTGTAAATTGAATCAAAATGGGAATTTTATTATAAAGGCATAATAAGCATACATGAGATGATGACTAGATGACTGAGTGGAAAGTACCTTACTATTCACAAAATTTCCTCCACGCCAAAAAAAAACGGTACATTTGATACTGTATGTTTATAGTATGGAAAATGGAGACAAGTAATCAGATACAAATACTACTTACTACTCGTATGACAAGAGCAAAAACAAAGGTTATCCAACAACTTCCTTTCACAGTATATGTGTAAGTGTATAATATTACATGGAATATATTCTCTCTCATCCGGATTCTCCAGGAAGTATGGCTAAATATATCCAACAGAATACCAAAAAATTCTAGGGTGAACTGAATAATAAATTAAATTATTACCGCTCGCTAGAGCTACCCTATTCTCGTTAGTTTTCAAAGAATGATGAGATAACGAGAATTGGTTTGGGAACAAAACGTTAATGCCAGAGAAAAGTGTCACATAACCGTCAAATTTTAGCTGTACCTCGAGTCAAGGATAAACAACAAAATATGAAGAAAAAAAAATACAAAAATAAACAAAAGGACTACTGACAAGAAGTTTTACCCACAAGGTTTATTGGTGGATTTGCTAGTTGTTTGTTGTGCAAAGGTAAGATAAGCGTTTTTAAAGCAAGGCAAAAACAGGGGAACGCAAACTTGTATGATTTTGCTGCTGTCTTTGGTTATAAAACATGGTATTTTAATAATTCTGGTCTTTATCATTATTATACATGCACATATACTAGTATAATGATATCACGTCTATCATGTGTGGGTTCCATGCATGCGCATCACACGGATGGCTTGACATGAATGATTAACGAAATGAAAATAAAATGAAAAACCGTAAAATTCTGGAAAAAGCTGAAGGGCGCATAATAAAAAGCAACATCAATCCGGTGACCATGTACATAATATATACTGTATATAAATATTTATATACGTATTCGTACATGTCTAAAAAGTAGCTAGGTATCTGTTTTTTTCTTCATACTATCATCCACACAGCCATTTTAACATTCACATAATAATAATAATAACCTTATTTGTGTATTACTTTTTGTATTGAGAGAAACGTTGAAATATCTTAATTGAACTATACTGCATATTGCTACTTTGTAAGTTTACTTGCGAAAACCGTACTATGAGTTTACTTAATTTCATTCAACAACTGGCTGGCTATGGCTATATAGAGACTATAATATATAGGCATACCCTCGTGTTTTTTTTAGTAAGATTGACTTATAAACCAACTAAACAATTAATAAAAGTTTAACTGATTTAACATTTTCCCCCGGATATCGTTTGTTAAGTACCTTGAAATGCATGAGCGACGTAACAGAAGGTAGAGGTAACGTGAGATTTGGCCTGCCTTGACGTAATTTAGTATCAGAGATGCTACGAGGCAATCCTCCAATCACTCCAATACCACTACCACAACCTCCTCCAATGGCACAAACACCAGCCCCTATGGAGGTTGAAGAATTCTCATCAGAAGACGACGATATGCCTTGAGATGAGGACCCATCTTTCGTGTCGTTATTGTTATTATTATTGTTGTTAACTGGTGGTGTTGTCGCCAATGGGGTTGGTGATAACGTGGACGATGCGGATGAAGATGAGCAAGCTGTGGTCGTCGTCGTGCTAGCTATGATTGAACCATTTACGGACGAAGTAGTCGTTGTAATTGTGTACGTTGCGGTGATCGTAGTTGTGGCTGAAGTAACCGTTATAGTGGCGTTGGAAATTGATTCTACACTACTGCTCCCACTACTACAGCCTGGAGCCACAGAACAAGTTGTTGTACCACTAGTCGTTAAAATAAGTGATCTCGACGAAGTTGTTGTTACTGCGGACGACGACGAGGACGACGACGAAGGAGTTGCAGGCGAGTTCGTTGCCGATGAAGATGTTCCTGATGAGGAGGCTGATGATGATGATGACGATGAAGAAGCAGTAATGTTTGTACAACGAGTGATTTGATTAGATTGCTGCATGAGAACTGTAAAAGAGCAGGTATATACATAACATAGAGATAAAAATTGCACCCTTGCACGAAATGATCGTTTCCATGCTTGCTTATCAGTATATCGACAATTACATTCTTTTATGAAAAATGAATCTATCTAAGAATATATATATATGCCGGAGTGGTACAACAGCTTATAACATGTAGATTTTGCCATATTTCGTCTATTTCTAATATCCACACCAATCAATTCGTGCAAAATTTTCAAAAGTATATATTATGTATTGGTTGTCAGCAATCAGACCCAAACACAAAAGGGGTATAATGTACCCAGTTGGCACATTATTGTGTGTCCGTGACTGATTGCAATAAAACTGACATTCAGCTCAGCAGCGGTGACTTTTCATGTATATATGTATATATTTGACATGATTGTTGATTCCTTACACACAAATGCTAAAATATGTTATAATGATGCACATAATGCTCCAATAAAGCGGCAATCAAAACATTTAGGAAAGCAAATGAAACTAAATATGTAGCTTATAATCCTGCCTTTTACAATATACCTACACAGTATTTTGTATGGTGATAGCGATAACAAATGTGTTGGGCATTCGGTATAAAAGAGAGGGACCACTGTGCACTGTGATGTCATGACACTTTTATTTTTATCCCTTTGAGCATGATAAATAACATAAGCTAATTATGTATGTAAGTATTAACATAATTAAATTTTTTGTATACGTAGTTTATAATGCAGGGAGATATAATACGCGTATCCATCATATCATCTAATAATTTGGCAATGACGCAAATGGTATGAGTATAATCAATTGAATGAATAAAAACATGGACTGCAATTAGGAGTAAAATTATATTGTACAAAGTTGTTATATAACAGTTGCTATAAGTATGTATGTGTAGGTATATATACATACTATATGAATCTTAAACCATGTGTTGCCAATGCCATTACGTAGAATACTCAATTAGTCCAAAACTTAGGTACACATATTCCATGTTTCCACATTATTCGTTTTTCTTTGTACTCATTAAACGTAGGATGCACCGTAGTAATCACGTTCCTTATTTACCATATTTATTAAATTTTCTGTTCTATATATACTTCTTCTTTGAAGTTTAAATTGCAACACACAAAATTGTTAAAGCTGGATTGGATTTTGTACTCACAAATAAGTTTTGAGACTCGAAGGCATTTGGCTGTCGATCTTTAACTTTCAGGTTGAATCCATAACATCTGCTGCTGTTCTGGATTGATAAACTGTTAGAGTCGACGACTCATGACTCATGAAAAAGATGGAAAACAAAAGGTTCGACGTAAATGGTGAAGAAACTATTGACAAATTTATTATTGCCATTTGTCATATTACCCCGAGAGAGACGATGCATATTTTTTCATAAATTTTACAACGTTTGTGTTACCTTTACGAAAATAGTTTTGACACAAAGTGTTACTTAAAGTCGGTCCTAATTTTAGGAGAGATATACGCTACGTTTTCCACGTTCTAATATATATTTTTTTATTCCATGCATAAATAATTTTTTCATGTTTCTTGTAATACATCCATCTGATCCTTTTTCTTCTTCTATTTTCCTAATTATATAAAATCCCAAGATCTACACTAACTAAAATAACAAGGATGTCATTATATATTTATGTTCGTATAAATAAACTTGCAAGTCCAATCCATCTGCCACGCACATACCTACCTAAACATATGTTGAACTTTCCCTTGAGCTTTCAAAGTTAGAATTATTTATACAAAAAAAAAGTTTGTTGAACATGACAATCATGTTCTAAAAATATTGAAGCATTTTGCAATAAACAGTGTGCAAACATATACGCCTGAGTACACACTTATGTTGTTTTGACACATTGCTGTCATAACTTGTCCCAGAAATGTAAGGAATACTCGAAATTATCCCACACACATCAATCAACTAACTGGATACCATTAGTCCCATCATCATCATTATTATCAACTTTTGCAATTTGCAAAGCTTTTTTTTAAGTTGAAGAGCATACACACACATTCAACATTAGGTCAATAACTTACACGATAAGTATCTTAAAATATTGTTACATACATACAATGTAATTATGCGACACTTTCAAGAGCGCACAATTGTTGGCTCCGTTTGCATGTCCATTTATTCTGATAATGTGCACTGAGGAAAAAAAAGAAGAATTACAAAGCCACTTGTCTGTCAAAGCACACAAAAATTGAAATGTACACAAATAAAATGTGAACTAAAACAGCAAGTCAAGTTAATACTTTCTCGTCACATAGTAAAGTATACTAAGCTTGTAAATAAAGCATGAACATGAGTGGCGAAAGAGGATGGGGATATTATTGTTACTTGGAATTTTTTCTCACGAAAACATGACATGGCAACAGAATACTGATACTTTGCAAAAAATAAAATAAATTTTTTGTCTTTAAACTTTACTATTTTTCATTCAGTTTGAAAACTATGTTGAAAATAGCAAAAGTATAATATATTCTACATACAATATAAATTCATATATTGTAAATAATTCATAGAGTTTGGATTCATGGAATATACAAGATTTTCCGTCCTTCACTTTTCTTGTACCTATTTGTTTGTTTTCAAATATCACTCTTCATTTTAGCAGTTTACGTTTTGCATGATTTTTTCGTAGTTTTACGCTATTTCCATCAGTTAAAAATTATGCACCAATTATTGCACAATGTATAATAT